>JAAMPD010000387.1:0-54984 GCA_025266255.1 Trissolcus basalis | reverse complement strand
TAAATATCCAATGATTATTATAAAACGAGACATTTTTCTATTGAATGGAATGGAAAATTTGTTTTGAAATATTTTGAAGTGGAATTTTTTTTTGTTTTTAACTTTGATAAATTTGTTTGCGTTGTCGTTTAGAATAAAAAAAAATATAATATTGCGTAATGTAAGCTAAGTTTGCTATAAATAATAAATAAGTTTTTTTTTGCATACGTTGAGAAATTCACTTACACTTAGTAATGAAAAACGGAAAATAATATTTTACTTCTGAGTAGTGCAACACAAAACTTTGTATTGTATTTAAAATTTTTGTTACGCTTGTGCCGTTCTACTCAGTGAGTGAAGAAACTTTACCTGGCTTAACATGTCAAGTATTTCACTACTGTACATTGATATATGATATTTGAAATGAAATTTTTTCAGATCAAAAGTTCAAGACTGTGAATGGTGTAAAGTTAATATGATTATTAATTAAACTGATCGAATCGAAAACTGATAACATATAGATGTGAGTAAACAGAATTCTGATTTCCAGCGTTATCTATGTGAGTATGCAAATCATTTTAGCGTCTTTGTTAATTAATACAATATTAATAATATTTCATCATGAATTTACATGTATCAAGAAATTGTGGCTTAATGTATTGTGATAAAAACCTCGAGTAGAAAAATTTCTTGTCATGTCTGATGAATGTTAATGGTTGAAAACCGATTTAAGCAGATAATCAAATATCAGAACAATCCCGTAATCTAGCAGTTCTTGCAAAAACCATTATTTTTCTTACTGGCTTCAAAAAAGTTTAGAACTTCTCCAAATTAATTATGAAGTTTCATGAACTTGTTATATATGAAGTACATGAGGGCTTATTCAGAATTTATTTATTATATAACGTACGAAAATGAATATCAATAGGAATTTTTAAGTAAAAAAAAACAGTATTAGAACGCCGAAATGATATTGTAAGGCCAGAATTGAATTTTGCAACAATTTGTTTAGTTTCGTAATATGAAATTAGCCATATGACGTGACTAGCTTGTGTTTGTAAGTGCAAACATGCACGTAGGCTTTATGTGCGCCTTGTTTCTTTAATTTGTAATGTAACGTTGTCAGTGCTACTTTTCAGACCTTTTGAATAACTGAAACAATCTAAATTATTTTACGGAAAATTTTGTTGAGCGCCAGGTTGCTTAAGGCGATCAATCCTAGTCAACTTTATAGTAGAAAATGAAACAATTGATCGCGTTTGTCGCAGGCTATGATGAAGGGCTGAACGGAAAAATAATCTGGAATGATAAAACCATTAAGGTGAAGTGTCATGTAACTCGGGGACATAATATGGGAACATAATTTCATTTTGTGTTCAGTTTTTTTGTTCCCATTTTTCAACAACAGGTCGCAACAAAAATGTATTTTATTTCAGCTAAAATATTTTCTTGTGATATACCAAGGTCACTACAGAGCCAAATTTTTAAAATATATTATTGAAAAATTATTAGACGAAAAATAACTAAATTGTGTGAGAGAGACAAACGAGTTACATGACACTTCACCTTAAAATGCCGATTTCAAATGTAAAATGTAATTTTACAAGAGGCCAACCACGATTTAACAACAAATCGGACAAATTGGTTTGTATAAGTGAAACAAAATATCGGTAAAAGAAAACTGACAAAATGGAATATAAGACGAGCGTAAATAGCCGGTACGTTAAAAAGGGTTAGTTAACAATAAATATTTATCAGGGCGTTTGCTCGGTGAGCCCGGATGATTGTTCGTTTATTTACAGCAACCTAATTCCCTCAAGACCGTGTGCGCAGCACAAAGGCTGGGACTGAAAAAGAGCCATTAAAACGAATTCACGATTCGTGAACACGAATTGAAGCGCGTAAATTGTTAAACAATAATTTGCAGGCGGAGGGAGTGAAAAAAAAGAGGGGCGAGGTGGCGCTTTGAAAAGTCGTGGAAAAGTGGTAATAAGTTGTCAAATAACTGGGCGCTCGTTGAATAATTTGAAGACGAGCGTTAAAGTCGAGGAAGGAAGCTGAAAATACGGCTGTTCTATTTTCTCGTCTCGGGCGATTTTCTGAGAAGCGTGTCAGCTTTCGAATTCGAGATTCTCTGTTATTCCGCTGCGGAAAACGCGCGCATCTTTTGACGCGATTATGTGCGCCGGCTGAGTCACGCTCGGTCTTCGGTTGCCCAATGCACGGTCTTTCCAATCCAGAACCGACGCTAGGACGCTTTTTCGAGGTCGAGGGTGTTGAATTGCAGCGTAATTTCAGGAAGTTGGACCCGCAGCGCGGCGGCCTCTTCAACTTTGCGTCAACGGCTGGTCTGGGCTACATCGTCACTCGATATTTCACCGGTCCTTGAGTCGCGACTTTAAAGCTGCTTCAAACTTTCCACTAACCATCCCACGATTTAATTACTTCATTTAAAACCACTCAGCTGCCTTCTTTTAACAACCTTCTGCATCACAAACACAAATTTCTTCTCACGGCTTCTACGGTTTCACATACTATCGATCAAGTTATTCAATTCCCTTACGTTTTTATATCAAAGCGAATTTCGATTTACAGGCTTTTATAATTTCATCATTCAAAACGTAATTAACAACTTGATTCGTGTGATATTTCAATTTTCCAATGTCAACTATCAGTTTCCTATCCTAATTTTATATCCTAATTTTATAATGATCTTATAAAAAGATTTATGTTAACATTTGAAATAATACAATTTAAATGGTGAATCAGTACCATTTCAACGGTAAGCAATATATTACACAATCTTTTTATTTCGAATGATAAACTTGAGGCGGTACGAAAGGTTAGCTTTGTTTACAAAAACGAGTCAGGATCTGGTATCAACACAATAGTTGTTTTCATAAAATAGTATATATCAAGATATTCTTCAAACTTCAGAGAATGTTATCATGTATTTTGTTTTGTGAAAATGATTGTTGTATTACTGCTTGACCCCTGCTCATATTTTTAAACAAACTAACATTTCGTACCAACCAAAATAGTTACACCATCAGGTTTATAATTCCACATATTTTTATAATTCAAATCACAAGTTTCTGTTACATTCTCAAATTTTACAAAATACAAATTTTGTTAAAACACAATTCTACTCCATAAAGTGTTTTTTTTTTTCTTGCAATTTTAATATACCTTTAATTTTTAATATGCAAAAAGTACCAAACAAACGAAAATGAATCGGGTTATGATAACAACGGTGCATTTAATGGCACATCGCACACGGCACAATGACGACACGACGTTTATCATGCGAATCACTTGATACCCAGAGGAGGCATATTTATAAAATTATCCAACTCGAAAATACTGCTGTGGAATCAAATTTAAAGTGTCTCTAAAACATAATAAACCAATTAGCCGCGCGGCACAACAAAAGTGGTTGTGCTTTTATTGTCGAATATAACCACCCTCCCAAAATCCTGAAAGGGGCGAACCGGCAAATTCATAAATGGCCGGGGCTTCGCGGCGCAACCCTACTTTTCAAACGTACAGTCGCAACTAAATTAATTCGTAAAATAATTATCGATGATAATTTAATATAACAAACACGGTTAAACAGGACCCTTGAAAACGCCAGTCGTTTTGTGTTATAAACGTTAATCGCATATTAATTTCGTTCTCGCTCGTTTGATTTAGCTCTCGGATATTTACAAACCATTCAACTCTCCGCTCGACCATGAAACAAGTGGTTTTGATTTAATTTTGCCACTTTGTAGGTATTCGTGATGGAAATTAGTTTTTTTCTACTCTTTTTTTTTCATCATTTAACCTACACTCAATAAAGAATATGTTCTCGACTTGATAACTGCATTGTGAAGTTTATAAAAATATTATACAATTGTAAAAACAGGTGCTTTTATTTCGGATTGATATTTTCAAGTCAATTTACAAGCACTTATAATATTTGTTATAACTTGATTATTTCGGTCATTTTACAGGTATAACTTATTACTCAGTATACCTTTTAGCTCGCATAAAAATAATGATTATGCCCCATTTACTTCAAAGACTGTAACATAACTGACAAAATTGATTGACTGTTTACGAATAATAAAATTAAAATCAAAATTATTGCTTGAACACATACTCAGTAAAATTATATATTTTCACAAATGGTCGATATTTTTACAACAAATTTCGACAAAAATAATTAGACAAAGCGTAAAATTCGCAAAAATGTAAATAAATGAAAAATCTCAACTATCGTTAATTTTTCAAGCCAACTGAGGAGAATTGACCCATAAAGATTGAATTTAAAAAATGTATCTTTTAAAATCCAGTCATTTTTACAGAATAACAGATATTTTCCTGTAATTTTTACTGTGGCACAGTGCTTTTTATCGTTGGCCCCCTATTGATTCGATTTGACCATATAATTCACAGTAAATTTCAAAGTGCACTCTCACCATACACTTAAAATAAAAAAATAAAAAAAGAAGTGATGATCGAACTGATGGTGAAGCTAATTTATCAGAACAATTGAATACTTCAAACTCATCCTCTACTTGGACAAAATTACAACACCCAAGAGCTCAAAATGAGATCCAACCTACATTCGGCTCATAAAAGTCTCACGCGGCATCCGCATTTTCGATATTGACCAGGCTGGCACACGTGCGGACGACGAGAGCATGTGGCAGCGCGAGTTTCTTTTACATATGGGTCACGCAGTTTTTTTCTCTCCCTCGACGAAAATTCTCGCACAACAATTGCATTACGAAAAAAGCGAAAGAAAAAAAAACACACAGGGGCCATGTATTTTAACAAGGTCTGGTTTTCGACGCCAGGGCGCACAAACAATATGCTCTCTGCAATTTGCCCCGGCTTTACATAACTCGCATGCGTTTGCGTCATTTTACGATTGGGTTACCCACTTTGCGCGGCAATAATTACTGCAAAACTCGCGAGGCGTGGGCTACTTTTTCTCTCCCTTTCTCCCCCACCCCCCTCCGTTCTTTTGTTTTGTTTTTATTCCCTCCTTTTTTTCATGATCGTCGCTGGTTTCGCGTGGAAATTTAAAAGTTAACCGATCGATCCGACGACCTTTCTCCAGGCGGCGCGAAAAAGATTTTTCTCATAATCTTGGCTAATTAACGGTGGGGAGCGAGTTTTCTCCGGCTGGCCCTCGCCGAGACGATTATAAGGCGCACCTGCACACCGCCAAGGCTCCGTCGTATTTCAAAAGCGGGCTTCGCAGCGCGTGTCCAAGTTTTGCTTTCTCCGTTAACGTTTAATTGGGGGATGGACTTTGGCGCAGACAAACAAACGCCGCATTATGCCTCGTGACTTTTATGCGCAAACAGATAAAACTCTGATTCCGTAGTGCGCGCGATAATTAAGTCGTTTGTATATGCACGCCTCGACGGCGCGCATTAATGACCCTGCACGAAAAGCCAAAAGGCCTCGCTCACTTTTCCGTCAAAAAAAGCTCTGTTATTTCCTGTCCACAAGTTGTTGTTTTACCGAGTTCGATCTAGAACAAATATTTGATTTAGATTCTAATGAAAGGAGAACGAATTTCATCCTAATGAACTTTGTCATTACTTCAATGCGATAGACTTTTACTACTGTCTTGAAATCAAACAAAAAATTTACTAATCGAAATTACTTCTCACCGGGCATGATTACCCTTTAATAGCAACCCAGAAAGACGAAAAATTGAAAAAATTTATATTTTTTATAAATAGATAGATTTGATAATTTTCCTATAGAATTTATTTTAAAATTTAAAAGTAGTATTTATTAATATTAAAAGTATGATATGGAAAAAAAAATTATGTCCACTTTTAGGTTTTAAAAATTAAGTTAGATTAGAATGAGTCAAAATTGATTACCAATTTTCAGCAAACCAGAATGACGAAAATTGAATAAAAAATTATATTTTTTATAAATAGACAGATTTGATAATAATATTTTCCTACAAAATTTATATCAAAATTTAAAAGAAGTATTTATTAATATTAAAAGTATGATATGAAAAAAATTGAGGACTGGGGACTTTTAGATTAAAAATTAAGATAGGTTAGGATGAGTGAAAATTGATTTCCAAGTTAAGTTATTTTTTTGTGTATTTTTTATCAATGCCTACTTTTGATCAAGTAAGTGGTCGATTGAAAAGGTCAAAAAAAATGATCAAAAGTTGCAAACAATGACGAGGCACGTGAAAGTATAATTACATTTAAACGCGCGAGAGTAAGAGAGAGTGGTTGTGCCCGGAGCGCGTCCTGTCGATTGTGCGCGACATTGTGATCAAATTGGAGCAACGACACTTGAAAAATAAATATCACACAAGTGTTATAAGAGCGGGGTTACAATAAAATTCGAATAACTGTCAAAGTGTCAGAGCCTTTGTACTCGCCCTCTCATTTGAATCACGCAGTCGAATGCATCGAGTAGGTCCTTGGAGACTACGGGTTAAATCGAACTAAATCCGACCAATTGCTTGACCAGCGAATTTAATGCTTCCCAATGATGCAGTTCACAATAATTTAAATCCCGTCTCGAAGGATCGATACACACTGGCCGGCAAAAAAAGCACCGCTTTTCTCTTTGCTGTTCGACGAATTTCCAAAATAGTGGACTTCTTCTTCAATACAAATTTCGTCCCCCTATAAAAAAGTGGACTTTTTTTTCTCCAGTTGATATACTCACCTGAAACAAAAAGAAACGTATAAATTAGTAAAGAATGGATAAAAATAAACTCTGTCATAGAAAAATGGTACAAAGTCAACGTTCCATTTTTATTGTGAAAGGTATTCAAGTTTTGTTTGTTAAAGTGCGACGCGATATGGAACATCAGTTTTAGTTTTGGTCGTCGGGGCGATTCACCGAGGCAGAAGTTGCGATATTGCTAGACTGTGCGGCCTTGATCAGGTATATCCACACGAACAAATACGAAACATCTTGGCATAATCAATTTCGTGATTACTAATCTTTATTTCTACACAAAATCCAGAATGCTAAATGGTAAACAATTTTTTTTTATAATCATTTTCTTCAATTTTAATTTAAAATAATACAAATCTACTAATAAATCAAATCAAATAAATCAAATTCTCAACTTGAAAATCTCAATTGATTTTCTGAAAAATAAAGAAAACTGGTTTGCTTCGAAAACCATGGTTCTGAAACCAAATACATGAACAAAAATTTCCTTTACATTTCAAACAAAAATTAACATTTGAAAAATGTTGATAAAACATTCAAATATTTCAACTTCAAAATGGCAAACTAAATATACAACTTAATCTCATTACAATAAACGAGGAATTATTTTCGACTCAGAGGAAAATATTTTGCCAAGAGGATAATTTTGTAAGGATGGGTCTTAATTAACGATGATATTCGAGAACGCATATTTTTCCGCTGGTGAAAAGCACGAAGAGCGACTGCTGACGTGGCATTCAAGCTATCTTGGGCGCGGGGCACTCCAGAAAAGCGGCGGGTCTTTGTGCGTTTACGTGCGATCGCAAAAGGTCCAATTGGTGATGCGATGCGGAAATCGATCAGCTGCCTGGAGGAATGGCTCGGAAAAGCGGGGCATTTCGTTTTGCTGCGCAGGCGAGGGGCAAACCGGAAACGAGAGAGAGGTAGCTTTGAAACGCTCGAATTTGAGTTCGCCGTATATATATACAGCGAGCGAAAACGCGGTCCTCTGAAAATCAGAGTTTATTCAATTGGCGCGTCGATGGCTCTGGCTTTTCCACATTAGAAATGCATCTCATTTGCCGCGCTCGGACACACGGCCTTTTCTGCTTAATCAACGAGTCATCTGAACTTTCAAAAGTGTCGACAAAAAAATTTCAACCAAAACTCCCATTGCCAAACGGTCAAGTGCTTTTTTCCCGTTCGTTTGTTTTTTTTCTTTTTTTTCCAACGAGGACGTTTCTTTTCAGAACCAAAAAACCATCCATTTCCAAATGCCATAATCAACAGAGTTCACACTGTAAGTTAAATTCAAATTTTTTATTTACTTTTTCATTTCAAATTGAATCGGAACCGACAAAGTTACTTCTGAAACCAAAAATTTTCAGTTTTATCTGATCTCTTTCTAAGTCCAAAATCGAATTCCATCTAATTGCTTTGGTATTTGTACAGAATAATAGACCATGTTTTAACGCGACGAGAAAAAAAAGTGTGGAATTTAAAGAACTGATTCAGCACAAAGGATGTGAATCATCGACGTGACTTCCGGTCGCGCAATGATCTCCGCGCCAAGCCAATCAGAGGGAGAAAAAAACGAGAGAAGAGTATCCGGGGCTTTTTCGCCCGGCCTAAAAGCGAGGAGATGATTTTTGCGAGGACAAAAAAAGGCCTCTGGCGTGCACATTCTTTGCGTGCAGAAGAGAGGCCGAGCTGCGAAATACGTAGCTCGGCGGATCGATAGTTCGGGTTTCGCGGGCGTAATCTCGCTGCACGAGATGAGTTGCGAACGAATTGAGCGAAATCCGGTTGGTTAATTATGCGAAGCGTCCGAGAGAGGTACCGTTCGCCGCGGCGAAACGGCGGCGCCACTCGCGACGCAGAATTAGGAAACACGCAGACACACCAGCGTTCCATCTTGTGCCCTCTCTCTCGCACACACAGCGGCCAACTTTTTTTTTATCAAAGGCCCTCGCGACCCGTTGGCTGTTTCTCGCGGTACGTACAGCGCGAAAGGTTAAAGGCGACTTTGAGAATTTCAACCCCCCCCCTCCCCCTTCTCCTCCTCTTTGTCCTTCCAGCGCGGCGTCTCTCTACTCGAAGCCTTGGCATTTCTCTCTCTCTTTCTCTCTCCCTGTCTTTCTCTCTCTTCGTCTGAGTCGCGACACGCGAGGGCGGCAAGCAGGCGATACACGCGCAGATGAAGATTAAAAGTAGAAAAACAAGAGAGCCACGAAACCCGGCTCGGACGACGCGCTGCTTTCTGAGAGCGCGACTGCCGCTTTAGGCGATTCTTTTCAGACGTACCCACTTTCTTCGTTGTATAATCCCCGAGAGCTGTGCTCATTTTTTTCCAATCCCCACCTAACCTTCTTTTTTCGTCCTCTTTTATTTTTTGACTTTTCGCCCTCCCTCTCCCCCTTTTTTAAATCCCTTTCATACCATTTTTTAACATCCCCCTTCAGTCCTCGCGGTTCGTCCTTAAACATTGTTCTTTCTCTGGAATTCTTTTGCTCCTCCGAGTCGCTGATGACTTCTTATGATTTTTCACCGGTTCGGTAATCGTTATGTAACTCACACAGCTGACGTCTACCGTCTTGTAAAAACTATACAATTTGATCGATTTGAATTCAAGTTACTCGGTTTATTCATCCACATTTTTAGGCACAAAAAATAATCCTGTCAATTCATATAAATCAAGTTGAAAATTTCATTGCAAAAATAAACTGCAAAAATCTCCAATCAAATCAGTCCCACCTTGTCAATTACCAAAAATTGATCCAATTAATTTTCCTTTTAAGGAAAATTCAAAATGTAGACTCTCTAAAACATTCACAACATTCATGTTCAAAAAAAAGGGGCCGTCGAATTCAGACGCGAGTAATTTGTCACATCATCTGAAAACAAATCCTAATGAAATTGCCGATAAATTTTCTTCGTGAATTCAACTGTTACAAAAAAACAGTTACAGTTTCAAAGTTGTTCTTAAATCTCGAACGGGTGATAAATTATCGATATCCATTGGACGAGATCAATTAGCCGATTTATCGGTGTCAATCAAAAGTTGATATCGCTGAAATGATCTGCGATATCGCAAAACAATCGCGCACGATCGTGAACTTGAGGCTTTCATGATCGTATCTTACCGGCGTGCATAACTATGCATTATAATACTTGCTTTTACTACTATCCAACTCGGCCATACGTAATCAAGGTCATGTACATGGTTATGTATGACTCAGCATAGCCATACATAATCATACATTAACCGTTTTCTTGCACATTTATACGTATAGTAATTTCAACATACACGCCATGATGTATTAATTCATGTTCATGAATGAACGTATACAAATAACTACAACTTCAAAGAACTCCAGTAATCTTCCCACTTAACACTTTAAACACCTCGGCTTTAAAAACTACCTATATCAATCGCTTTTCTATAACCCTTTCAAGGACTCCAATTAAATAAATAATACAAAAACAAATTGACCCATCAATATTTTGCATTAAAAATTGATAGATTAAGTAAACTGAGTTATCAAATATTATAATCACAGAGTAATAATTAAACATAATATTGATAAAGTTTTTAATTAAAAACACATAATGAAAAATGCCTCTAAATTTTTCGATTAACAATCTTGTTAATTGAAAACTTTTTATCCGTTGAAAGTTAACCTTCATTTTCACTGACAAATAAATTTATTTTAATTAAAATAAGTCTAAGACAAATATGATCGATGGGGGACAAAAAGATGTTTACATTTTTTGTCCTTCAGCTCGAGAATGGAGAGTAGAAAAAAAGGGGTGATAAGAAAAATGCAAAGCCCCGTCATAAAACACATCACGACGGTCCGAGAAATAACATTTGATATCAAATTGAATTCCGCTGTTTGGCTGCGAAGCGTCATCTATTTATTAGGAACTCGCCAAGGCCGAAACCCCTCCCGGTTTCCTAAAATCCCGCAGCATCCTGTGTGTCGATTAGACACAGTGCTCACGGGGGCCTCTATGACTTATTTTTTACGCGCTAAAAAAAAAAAGAAGAAACGCAGAGCGAGAGAGAGAGGAGCCAAATTCCAGTCGCGGCCACGCCATTAATCCATCCTTCCTTGGTAAAAGTTTTCCGCTCGGCGTAGTACCGGCACTTTGGCGTTTTTCTTTGTTCGCTTTTTGTCCCCCCCCTCCCCCTCCCCCACCGCAGCCAGCGAGTTTCTTTTTTTCGTCTTCCTCTCGTTGTCCCATGCCGCGGCAGCACCTCGTCAAGTCGGCCAGGTTTCACGTGGTCGCGATGAGGGGGACAGGTCGAAAAACTCGCAAGGCGTCGCACGCTCGACTCGGCTCGCCGCTAACGGCGCCGACGAGATATTCCAAGCGACCGAAAAATATCGTGAAAAAATGATCGCCTCTCGAACCGCGATTACGTCATCACACGAGAGAGAAATAACGGGCAACTTTTCACATCGCCGATTCTGTTTAATTTCACTGATCAGAAAGAAGGTTCGAAAAAAGGAAAGAAGAAAAAAAAGAAAAGAAATGTACGCGAAATTATAAAATAAATGAAAATAAATGTATCGGTGTTTGATATCAGAGGCAATTACAATTTCCGACACGGGCATTGGCAATTGTTATGTCTTTGAAAAGATGGAGAAGTTTTGTACTCGTTGAATTATTCATGCCCGAGCACATTGACTATGATATGTTTACTCGATCATTATTAAATTGTCCGAATAAATCACGAGCGCTCGAACCCAACCAGCTGATCTTTTTAATCCAACTGAAGATCGATCAAACAAATTTATTCCGTTTAATTTCTTCATTTACATTTTATTACTTGAACTTATATGTTGAATTTTGTATTCCAAGTTGTTGACTTGAATTTGTATTTGAATTAATATTTTAATTTGTCTGTTTAAATTTACAGGTAACGTAGGAAATGGTGTTGAAAAAAGGGGAAAAATTCGGACCATTGACGAATTTTTGTTCCATCGGGTCTGTGAGGTTTTGTGCGAGCGTGATATTTTTGTGCGTGTGAAAGGCAGCGGATTCTTTGTTCGAGACGGCCGAGCGAGTAGGCCGCTTTCGAGTGGTGGGTTCGCGACGAGAAGAGGATCGGTGTTCGCCAGGCCGGTGCGCTCCTAATTGACGGCTCTCGCGAATTTTTTTGCTGACCGCGAGAAGCCGGCAGCGATGCGCCGTCCTCGTCCGACTCGTTCGAGGCCGGGACGTTACCAGTCGTATGCAAAACAGAGCCGAAGGAAACGAGCCAGACGGACCACTTTGGCCAGCGCGTACATACCTATGCGTCGGATATACGTTCATTATGTGGCGATGTGTAGCGCGAAAATATTTGCGCGGATAAACCAGCAGGCAGAAATTTCGCGACAGTTCGGACGGAGCCGCGCGCACGGCGGGACGATCGTTTGCGGAATTTCTGATAAGCTTTATTGCCGAGCAAAGAAGTTGTACCCGCTTCGCCGTTAATGATCTTTTACACGATCGTTCATTAATGCTGAATAATCGCTCATTACCTACGCTGATTGGATGATCACAACAAAAATACACCGACTCAAGTTCAACTTTTACTTTTGTTGTTATTTCAGTTTTGTTGACGATACCATTTTGATATACGCTATATTTGACCGGGAAAAATGGTTCTGCGTGATTACACAATATCGATAATGAAATCGCACTTTCTATAAATTTTGGAATTGTTATTTAATGGTATTTTGTTTGTTTACAATATACGTTTTGGCAAATTATAATATCTGATTTGTAAAAATTTGAGATATAAAATTAATAGACGAATAATTTAGAAAGTATTGAAATTTTGAGAATGCAGAATAATGTGTTTATAAAACAAACATCTTTCGGGCGGTATAGAATTTCAAAATTGACTCGATTTGAAACAACGAAAAAACGTAATCTCAATTTTGATCCTACAAATTGTATTTTTATCAGTGCAAAAACAGCAAGTCGTTATCATTCAATTTCTGGTTAGATAATCAAAGTGTTATTGGTAGAAAAAGTTACACAATTCTGAGGTCAAAAACCACTTTTACTTTTTCAAACGTAGTCCAAAACCTATCAAGCCATTTTGATTTCACTTCCGGACGAAATAACATTTTCGGCCATCTTTTTTTCACCTGCTCTGTAAGTTATTCGTCTTGCATCAATTCAGGTTAGGAAATGACGTCGTTCGGAGGGTAGCGAAAAAAAATTCTAACCAACAGGTTCAATAATCCACTCTCGAACGATTTTCATTACTCTGCTAAAAAGTACTTCCACTTTTGACTACCTTTTCTCTGTTATTCTCAACACTTGACCATTTCAACTGCAAACCATTTTTCCGCTATTGATTATATTAATAAAAACCACAATTTGTAAACAAATTTATAAATGATAACACAATTGATTGAAGTATAGATTTTTGTTTCCTAACGTTCCTATGCAAAACATAGTACCTTAAATAATTGAAGGGATCGATAACTGATGAATAATAAAATTTCGTCCGCGAATCAACTAGGGCCACTTCGCGTACCTTTTTTTAAAACACCCAATCCACGAGCCAGTGAAGCGTCAAAAGCAGAGGACAAGACAAAAAAAACAGAGAAATCTCATAACAGGTATTGTGTGCCAAGGAAGAAAAATAAATCGGAAGGAAAGCAGCTTTGTTGGCGCGCTGACCATTTTCGGACAGTTATACAAGCGGATGAAAAATTCGTGTCGTTACCGCGACGCGGCGGCAATTTAAACTTTCGTGGCACGTGTGAAATGGCGCACTTTCGCGAAGATGGCTTTCGTCGACAAATAAAACCGTGGCAGCTAGGGAAAAAGGAAGCGAATGGAGTAGAAAAAAAAATAAAAACAGCCAGACAAGGCGGAGCAGAAATTTGTCCCCTTGAATTTCCTGTTAGCCCGGAAGTGCGCGAGCATCTCGCACAAGTGTCCGGCTACACTGTCAGCCTAAGATATCCGGCTGGAGAAAACAACGTCGGGCTGTTACGAAACGCGCGTATCCCGGTGTGTTTTATATGATATCGGCGACTTTCAATTACCGTTGTTATCGATTCACAGTATTCGCTCTCGTGTATTCATTTTCCACGTCTACAATTTGTTTCAATTCATACAATAAGATTTTCAAAATTATATTCTGTTTCCTTACAAATTGCATAATCAGATTGAAACAAAATATAACTGTTTTTCAATCTCTTTATTAAAAGCCCCTTTTTTTATTTCGTCCTTATCTTTTAATTTATTTATATTTAATATATTTTGAAAATTCAAACGCTAATTTGTTTCTAAACACGATACAACAAACTCAAAACAACTTGAATGGAAATAATAATCAATTAATTTTTAATCAAATGCGAGTGCTCTTTTTTCAATTCACTTAAATTTTACTTCAACTCAAAAAAAAATAGAAACAAAAAAAGGAAGATAAAACCGGTCATCGGCTATTTGACATCGAATAAGGCCTTTGCATGTTTTCAAACCGGGTTTGACCCGGCATCAAAAGTTAACTCGGCGTCAGCTTTTTTTTTTCGTCCAAAAATCGCCTCGAAATGTCAATTTCACCAAATTATTATTTATTATTCATACACGCGCATAGTATTTACACTTAAGCTAATTAATTTCTGTCCAGGAGTATAAAAAGGCAGAAAAACACAGCCCCAAATTTTCATTCGCTGAAGACGATGAAGAAAAAAATGTTGTAAAATGAGAGGGACCAACGAAAACGTGGAATTTTACTTGGCCTAATGCGACTTTTTATCACAGAGTGGAGATTAGCGGCTGTGTCTAAAACTAAAAACAAATTATCAAAATGTGGTCGTATGACAAAGCTCAATCACGTATCAAATAGAAACAATTAAGAAACGCGCGCCTTATCGCTGCGTCGTCAATTTAAAAATAGACACGCACGTCGCAGTAATTAAATTATCATTCGTGGGGCCTTCGCTATTTTTTTTTTTTTTTTTCATTCTCAAAGATACGAATCCGGAGAAATCGGCACGTCCAACGGTCACAAATCAAAAGCTCGAACTCTTCCAATTTTCCGCGGACCGCAGGTTTCTTTTTTTCTGAATTTCAAGTTTCGTCTCTTTTTTGTGGGTCTAAGTCGGATGAGATTCTGGACTCCGCCTATGGACCGCCCGCCGAGCTGAAAAAGGAACGCGCGGTAAACAACGAAACCTCACGGTTTCACGGAAATAATTCACCGCGAATCGTCCTCCAAAATAGCACGTCCATGGGTCACGAACGCACGAGACAATATACGAAAGAGACGAGAGAAAAAAAAAAAGAAAAGAGACCACGGGTGACGAAATTCTGAATACGATTAGCCGCTCAATGTAATCGAACGCGCGCACGGCTTTTGTCACTCGTGACGACGTCGATGGTTCTTTCGAAATCGCACTCTCGAGCTCATTTATGTAACATTTTCACGCCAAAAAAATGCGCGCCGCGTTCCTCGGTTTTCGTCCGCGCGACCATCGATGACTTACGTTCTCTTTTTTTTTTTTTTTTTCTTGTTCATCAAGGACTTCAAGAATAAATTTGTTTGACTGATTTTCAATGTTTCATTCGTTAATATTTTGTTAAAATCTGATTTTTATATTTTATATATTTTGTTTAATTATTTTGACATTTTTGAACAATCAAATTGAAATTGTTCGAAATTATAAATTATAAAATGCAAAATCTAAAATTAGAAATCCAAAAGTAGTGTTTGATTGAATTGTCTTTGGCTTGGCTGGAAGCTATAAAACAAGCCATAAAATTACGTCAAAATTACAAGATGTAAATTTGTATGAAAATGATGAAACTCAAGTGAAAAAAAAAAGTGGCGGCGAAGTGTAGAAGAAAAATTAATATCCGACAGAAGTTGAGCCTACTTTTTCGTTTAGAAATGTGTGTACATTAGGAACGAAATCGTGCACGGTGAGAGTCGTCGATCCGCGAATGACCTTCGCTCGCCCTTTGAACACACGCGTCCGATTCGGCGACTGTTCGCGTTGACACGTGCGAAAAATATTGATTCTTCGTTGTCACTGAAAATATCAGTTCAGCGACTTTGTTTACAATGACCTGAGGGGCGAATCAAATTCTCAACCTACGAATAAAGTTTGATCACTTATAAAATATAATTTCATATCACATTAATAAATCAAAGTTTTCATTTTATTAACAAACATTTAATTACTCAATCACTTGACTGAATTTAAATAATTTTAATTTTCAATTAGTCATGAAAATCCAAAAACAAAAAAAATTGTAATTATTTAAACAATCATAAAAAATTAACGGTAAATGAAAACCAATGTAAACAAATGAAAAATGTGAACGACAGAGTGAAATTTGTCTTCGTTGATTGGTCCGACAAGTTCTGAATGAAACTTTATTCTCGTTTGTAATTCAGCGTAATTCCATCAATGAAATTCAAATGCATTGTATTCTGACAAAACAGTGGATGTAATGCACAATTACATCGAGCTAAGTTCAAGATCAGATGGAAATCAAATTCACTTATTTGCTCTCGGTTCCCAGCGACGGTAGATATGCCGTAAACAAACAGAGCCACTTTTACTCAGTTCGAATAAATACGCCTCATTCAATTCATTGTCATTCAGTTTCAAATCCCCGATCAGAAAATCACTTCGATCTGAAGTTAATCGACTAATAAAGCATAAACATAACAACCAAATGCGCACGCATCGTTTTTTCAAATCTTATTCTTTATTCCAACCCAAAATTTATTTAACAACATTTTCTAAATTTTTCAAATAGATTAAATTTTCAACTAATTTTCCATTCCAAAAACATTACAATTTTTGGTTAACTGAAAAAAAAAGAAAAAAAATGCAACAGAAAATATCCCCAAGAATTGCATTCAAGTGTTTAACAAAAATGTGAACAAATTAGATTTGTTAACAGATTGAGTTCACTTTTTTCACGTTCCACTAAACCGTAAATCACAACGGGAGTGATTTCGAAGCCGACGCTAACAGATATTCTAATGTAAACAACTTTGGCGAAGTGAAATAAAAATATACAAAGCCAAGGCGAAGAAAGAGAAAGTAATGTTGAGGAAAAGACGAAAGTTTTCTCGCGCAAACGAGGATGTTACGGCAGTGTAAGCAACCTCTTTAACGGCAATCTTGAAAAGCTCGTTGATTCTCACTTTCAGTCCAACAAAAACTATTAAATTATTAAACGCGATTATCTAACGTACTTCAAGTATTTTTTCTCCCTCTCTTTCTCCTTCTTGCTGTCTTGCTTTTTATCTCTCTCGCACCTTCGCTAATTTCTTGATACATTTTAAACTTCGGCGTGATTTCATTGCCGAATCAAAAATAAACAAAGTTGACAAAATTTAACCGCTTATATTTATAACCAAAACAATAGCGAAACTCGAACAATGAGATGCATCTGGCACGAAATTGAATTAGCAAAGCCGAGTAGCATTAATAGATGGCATTAATATTAATACATTACTATTACACAGCGGATTTGAATGCAGAAACCGAACGTAACAATTTTCGCACACCTAAAAAAAAACGATTCGCGACGAAAAAAAAAGGAACTGGCGAAATCAACGCCACGGATTTTTTTCTCTCGGAAATTTTTCGCGACACTAAATCAGGCTTGGTAAAATAAAAAAAATTGATCTGACACGGCTGAAATTAAACACCCTAAAAATTGTTTCTTTTTTAAAGTTCGTCCTGCGCCAACGAGGTTTCTAACAGTGGCATCGAATTATACAAAATTTCGAAGATAGAAATTTGAGTTGCGCGAGATCGTCCAGAAATTTTACCTCGTTGAGGTAAAATTTCGAAAATCATCGGCGCGTGAGATGGGAGGAGGGAAGAAGAAGAAAAAATACGAGACGTCGGAAATCTAACACGCGAGCCGTGAAAACAATCAATTATGGAAATGCGTGTGATGTTGTAATTAAAAATGTGACGGTGAAATCGAGTGACATTGAGCACGGTTTATGTTCTTATCGTTTTGTTGATTCACCGCCTGGACATACATTAGCGGTGTTGTGACGGTATCAAAATAAGACCGTTTTAGCCTCGCGGTGCGTATTCGAATTTAAACTTCGTTTCACAATCCAACTTTTTTTGTCGCTCCATCGGTTTCTTATATAAATGCGTCATTCTTAGGAAATGATAATGAACTTTTTTTTTCCTCAACGAAACGCGAAATATTTCAAAGTATCAGTTTGCACGGAAAATTTAATTTATTTCTGTCGTGACATACAAAGTCACCCAAAATGATTTCAGTTTTTTTTTTCAGAAGTTTTTTCTCTCATTTCTCAACTTACTAAATCAATTATTTCACTCTAGCTTTTCATAGGCTGCAGACGAATTTCGCGATCCTGATCAATATATCAACAACGATCATTTGATTGATAAAAAAAATAATCATTTGATTATTATCTAATCTAAAAAACATTTTAGAAACAAAAAAATTGTTAAAAATTACAAAAATATCAAAATTTAACAAAAATTCATACTCGTCAAAGAGGAACCAAAATATATTATTAAATTTGCAAAATCATCAAAATTAAAAGCGTATAAAACCGATTCGAAAAATCTTTTCAAAATGCTTTAAAATTAAACGTAATCCAGACAAAGAAAATCATCTTTCAAAATTCGAACAATTGGACTGAGAATTAATAATCCTCTGATAACAAACTGATTACTCTTTTTGTCGATCACGTCTCGCAAGACATTCGAAATTCCTAACGATATCAGAGCGACTCGACAAAATGGTTTTCTAATTGCGTGCCTAATTTCCGCGTTTTGACCGCGCGCGTGGCCGTATTATCGTTAAAAATACCGCGGCGATTGTTTTCGGATCGTCGAGCGCTAATCGGTCGTAATGGATTTTAAAATCACTTTTAATGATCGCGTTCGATTATCACGCGTTCTTTCAAAACGAAAAAAAAATGATGGTACAAAAAAACACATCTTAGTCATAAACAAACGCTGACACACTTCGCGGGGTACAAAAACAATGGGGAGGAGAAGGGGGAGGAACTGCGAAACAGAAGAAAAACAATCGCAGGCAAGATAAATGGTGCGCGCAAGTGGCACTAGTTTTATCGAGATTATATTACAGCCGAGTTGGAATCCCCTGTCGATCGCACCCTCGTGTCACTAGGTTACTATACTTTGTAGCTACGAATCGAGCACGTTTATCTCCGTGTGATTTACGACCGACCGACCAGTTTTCATCTCCGTCTCGCTTCCACTTGTTTCGATTGTGCTCATCTTCGTTCGTTGCTCGTTCGTTCGCATCGATCCTCCTCTAGGAGAAAAACTAAAATTTCCACCAGAAAACAAAAGAACACTCTCGGCAAATCTGGTCGCCCAGACAAACAAATCTGCCTTGAAAATATGAATATTTTATGACCAAATAGAACAGACTTTATTGTACTGCACAGACTTTTTCCAGGTCAAGTGCAAAAGAGATGCGAGCTGGATATTTTAATGTCAATGTCAAACCGGGTTGAACGAATTTCAACCAAGTTTTTTACCTCTGACTATTGAGAATGCATGAAAAATAAACTGGCATTACATTTTCGATGGAATGAACCTTGCTTTGAGAAATTGATAGGTTGATATAAGTTTTTGAAAGTTCGCTGCTGCTGGTTAAAGTTCGATTTTTCGTGATCTCAGATTTTCGAGCCGACCTGAATTTGAGGTTTATCATAAAAGAAAACAGAAGGTCGTACAAATGGGATCGATCATTAAAAATTCCAAATTTTATGAAATTGTCTTTCATTTTTCTTAGTGATGAGTCTCCATTTCAAAAGGCATCGAGTACTAATTTTCCAACATTTACCAAGACAAAATTTATGATTTGTTCTTCTTTGTTCTTCACTCATTCATTCATTCATTTTTGCTTGTATTGTTTGGAGGCTTAGGAGATACTCCTTTTCAATTGACCCAACTTTATTGTTGTTTTAAATTAGGAAAAGTACGACTGGATTATTCAGATTTATGACATCTTTACCCTCAAAAATGACTTGGGAAATTTTGTTCATTCTCTGAACAACGAAGCGGTTGTTCAGTAACTATAGGTAGCTAGGAAATATTGGTAAATATCATTTTCCAAATTTCGAAGCCAATTTTGAGTTTGTTAGGATTAGGACTAGTCCTGGTACTGAGACTTTACAATTAATTTTTCACCTCAAGAATAAAATTATCTTCATGTAGGTTTCATTACTGTTATCATTTTGTCCTGCCCTTTTTGTTCACTTTTAGTTTTGTTCCATAATGTTTGTTTTGAAACATGTATTCTTGAAATAAAACACTTCTCTTGTTTAATTTCATAATTAATTAAAATGAATAAAGTAAACATACCTATTTGTGTTATTTTGTTTAAATTATATTTTGAATTTATTTTGAAATTTGACGCTGTGCAAGGCATTTTGTTGAAATCAATGGAAATTTATCATTTAATCTTCGTGGCATTTCAAATGATTGAATAATTATCCAAAATAAGAATCAATTTTATAACAAACTTAACACAAATAATTACACTGTAACCGTATTAGGTACGTTTACCTTAATCATTTTTTGAATTTCTCAAACAGTTTATAAAAAGTAATAAAAAGCTGATATCGATGAATTTTAATTCTGAAATAATTCGACAGGATTTTTGAAGCAAATTCTCTGCTGCTGAGAGAGCGTTGTGAAGATTTTGGAAAATGTGCTGCGAGTTTGGAAAGTGGGTTCGAGTTGGCGCACGGCTGTGCCGTAGACGAACCGCAATAATGAACGCGAGTTGCCAGGGCGGACGGCTGGCAAGGCAGCAGACAAGGAGCACCGCAGCCGCGGACGAGGAGGCAGCATGCCGGTGAGACTTTGCGCGCGTATGTTCGGGACACTTTGGGCTTGGCAGTTTCTCGGAAAACGCGCTGCTTCGTTCCGGGGTTTCCTGTTATTTTGGACTTGAGGCTAAACGAGCGTCCCTCGTCAGAGGCACCACCCGCTGCCGCGTATCATCGGAAAATCACGCGCACTGCCGTGTGTCATCTTCCAGCACGAAAATTACTCTCCGAGCACACACACACATATTTTTCTGTCAGCTTTCACTTCTTAATTCAATTCAGCATCACATTTCATCAACCAACCAGAAGGATTTTTCCTTTTTTTTTATTTACATATTCCTTCTTTTTGTTCTGTTTTGATTTTTATAGTTCATTTTTTTGATAATTTTTCTTTCATTCAATCAGATTCTTTCATAAAAAAATTGAAAAAATGAGGCGTTTTGTGACCTGATGCAGTTTTCTATTGTGTCGCTTGTATTCTTCATTTCACAAATTCGTGAAAATCATAAAATCATACCCGTTTTTAGAATTCCTTTACGAGGCCTGGTCTCGGTTTTTGTTATAATAAATGTACAACTTCGGGAGCAGTTGAACTCTGAATTGGAAACAGAGTTTGACTTCTGTCGAATTGAAATTTATATCTGGCTCTAATGTATCTGGCTCTAATGCTATTTGACTGTCCCTTTCAGTGGGTTTTTCAAAAGGGCAAACAACTGGTGACTCATGAAGACTCGGCTTTTGTTTTTACTTTTGTTATTTTTCAACCAACGAACAATTTTCATAATTACCTCTAATAAACATATATTCACGAACCTAATTTATAAGTGAATAAAATGAAATATTGTTTTTGCAGGTGCAACACATCAGTAATAGCAGCAATAATTCATTATACGTTTCACTACAGGTTCTGTAGAGACATTTTTTAAACAAAATCAACTAGACAAAATTTATCACAAAATAATTGTAATAGTGTTTTATATAAATTAATAAACTATTGGTCTTTATTTTTAATTCAGTCGAAACTTTATATTCACTTTAATTTTACTTTATGTTTTACATTTACCAAATTTTATTGCAAATGTTGCAAATAAAAATGTAAACTACTTGGCACAAGAATTAAAAGACAATATTTTTACATTTTTGAGATAGTGTAAAACAACTAGTTTCTTCACAAAATAAATTGGGATGAAAAAAAAAGCACAATTTTCTCCATAAAACAAATTATATCACAACATTATTTGAAATTTAACCTTTAAACAATTATACAATCAACTTTTATAGATGTGAATGAAATTTTTTCAAAATTTTGTAGCAAAAAACTGAGAAAAAATTTCAATTTATTTATTGAATAGTAAAAATTAATAATTCTAAATGAAGATGAACAATCAATGAAGTATCAATAATTTACTCCTTCAAGTTTTGTTACATCTGAATAATATACAAGAAAAATAAAATTACGTTCAATTGATCATCAAACTTCTGTTGTATTCATGTCCTAACAATTATCAAATACGCATTAAAACAAAACAAGAAAAAAAGAACAGATAAGACAATTTGAAAAACATTGAAAAAAACATAAGTGTCTGAATGTGGCGACATTTAAAACCGTGTTAATTTTTCCACGGCCATTATTCCCGTCTAATCAAACCGGGCCAAAGCCAGAATATTAATTGATTCGAGAGAACATTTTTCCAAATCACAAGAAAAGGGGGATAAAGGAAAGACGAAAAAAAGGGGGAATTACGGACAAGGTCTCGGTGAAATCTCGTATAATCGATAGAGCCGGGGATACACCGCGCGCATAATTTATTTATCCGGCTCGAAAGAAAGATTCGTTACAAGATACAAACACTTTTGTGCCGCGTTTCCACCTTAAAACCATATTCGAGCCGTGGGCTGACAAAAGAATAATTATCTCGTTGGGTTGCGGAGCGTGACAAATCGAGCACCGAAAATTTGTTGTCGCGCGGGCGCAAAAACACGCGGACGTTATTCAAGGCTCGCCTAAGTCTCGGTTCTGGGAGAGGGACCTTCGACACCGGTTGACCGATCGATCGGCGCTGCGTCGAATGATCGATCGTAAAAGTCGCGATTGGCGCGCGTTGTCAGGGCACGTGGGACAAAAACGGGGACGGGCAAAAAAAAAAAAAAAAAAAGAAACGCGAGGGCCGAAAATAAAGGAGCGCGGAGAGAAAGAGAGCGGGGTGGCTCGTTCTTTATCCCCTTTCATTATTTCGGAGCACCATGGGAGTTCGGGTCCTGGCCGCCTGCTGCGCCCAACTCGCGAAGGGGCTTGAGAAATACGCGCGCGATACTCGCCGCCCTTTTTTCCCCGCTCGGAAACATGGCCGGTTTCCACGATATTTTCGTCGCCGATTTCTCTTTTAACTTCAAGGTCAAAGGAAAATGCGTCGTTGGCGCATGGGATTCCATCTGGGACAATATTCCGACTTGAATTTTACAAGTTCTTAGAAGGAAAATATTTAACAAATGATCTCATTATTGTTTTTGGTAGAGAAAAAAAAGGGACGCCATTGTTTTCGCAGGTAGATTACTCGAAAGCAAAATATAGAGCAGCAATTAAAACGAGGGTCTAATCGCTTTAAACGTAACGAGACCAATTTGACGATGGGGCAGGCTTGGGACCACGATTTTCAAATCTCCACCCATCTCCAAATATGCATATAGGAAAAATAAATGGGTTTTTCTGTGTTTTCGTCGACGCGGACAATGAAGACCCTCAAAAGGTCGCAAAGGTCAAATGGTAAACAACTTGGAATACCCATCTCAGCAAAATACTCATTAAATGTTTTCGTTTTCCCTTTTTTACGTATTTAGACAGCAATAAATGCGTATTTAAAATTTTTCCCATGCAAAATTTGTTTACTGATGCCAATACCTGGTTTTAAGGCTGATTCTTAGGTCATTTGAAAAATCTGAAATAGCTAAGAAAACAAAAATTATCTCTCGAGACTATTTTCAATGATAGAGAAAGACTGTGCATTACAATGAGATAGCAAAAATGAGTAATCCTTCGTTATCAGAGCACGTACGTTTTTTTCTACTAGATAAGAATCTATCTGATTGAAACAATCGGATCCGAATGAGATGTGGCAGATTGAAATGACCATTTTCTGCAGAGGCCAAGGGTACTCTTACAAAAACAAGAACAAGAACGGGGAAAGCACACGTTGGAATGAGTTTATTTTCATCTTTCAAATTCGAGCGCTGAAAGGGATTGGGTAAAATCGAGGACGGCGAAGAATCGGAATGAAAGAAGCGGCGGCAAGTGATTCGGTGCGAGGTGCAGGGACCGGATGGGGCCAAAAAAAAGACTAGCGGTTTTGACGGAGCAAACAAGGGCGGCAGCTGCGGAACATTCGAGAGAGCCGATGGCGTCGCGCCCTCCGCCGCGATGCGTGAAAGCAGCGTCCAACTTTTCCTGCGGCGAATGTTTTCCGTTCCATTCTCCCAGGCTCGATTTATTTTACGAGCGCTTGGACCGGTCCGGGGACCGGTAATAAGCTCATTTAGACGACGCGGCTTGCTACCTGGCGCTCTCGGAAGGGTCAACTTTGCTAATCCGTTAATAAACAGCAGAGAAAAGACCGCTCGCCTAGATGATACCTGCGATATCGTCTTACTTTCAGCATCGTTTATGAGCCACGGTACGTGACGCGGCCGTCCCTTGTTTCTGTCCGTCGAGTCATCCCTGACCATATTTATGGCCCCCGTAGATAAGCTTCTGCGCCGCGCGCCACATGGTTCAGGTTTTCCCGAAAATCTGCCGATTTGAACCGCGGGGTCTGTAGACCGCTCCCTCCTACTTTCCCGACCCTCGCACGTGTGTCCGCATTTCCCACGCAATATTTTTTTCCTTGTTGACTTAGCTTCAGCCTCAACTTTCCAACGTAGCTAAGATTTTGTGTATATATCGTTATTAACATACATAATACATACAGTATATATATCCTCAAATCAAAAAATAAACCCACCGCAAAATTTCAATTGAAACATTAATTTTTCAATTTAATTTGTAAAAAAATTAGATATGTTTTCAAGTATATACCACATTTTCGTTGTGTAATATATATGGTTCAATAATGTTGTGTTTTTGATATGAAATAATAAACTGATGGACGAAATTAATAAAAAAACAAAATTCAAAAAATGTTGGCCAATTGTAAATGTCGGGACAGAATGAAATTCAACAATATCAAACGAAATAAAGCAGGAGAAAACAAAACGGTGGTATAATTCTGTTTCAAGATTTTCGTTCGGTAATTTCGAGACCATTTTGGAGTCTATAATACAAGCGAATTTCCTCGGACAGTTTCCCTTGTCCAACTGTAACCGATTGCCGACGTGTTCTGGGGCCGATGCCGGGATATTGGAGACGAAGGCATAGGAAGGCGGAATACGAGAGAATGCGATCTTTGGCTTGGTTCGTTCCTTCAACGCCACTCGAACAGCGCGACGATGCTTTGGGGATTTCTTCTCGCTGGCAGCGTAGGTGGCTGGGTCGCAGGGTGGACGAGAGGGTGGCAGCTTCGCTGAGTGCGCTGCTTCGCGACCAGCCACTATACGTGAGGGATCTCGCGTTTTTCTCTCTCGGCTTCTGATGGCCTCGACGTTACAGTCCCTTTTTTTATCTCATCTCTTATATTGCCATGCAGAATTAAAAAAAAAAGTCCCCCTTTAAAAAAAACATGATACGTAGTATTTCAAATCCAATTTGTTCAAACAGACATAACAAATTACACGCTTCCTAATTTGAATTTCAAAACGAACGTTTGGTGATGTTTCAACTTGTTTTGACTTTGCCATTTGAAGACTGAGACAAAGTTCTGTCGAAGTGATCATTTAGTTACAAAATGAATTGTACAAAATAATGATTTGTTAGAAGATTTAATAATAGATTTAGAATCAGCATAACAATTTGGTTATAATTCTTTGTCAATTTGGACTGATTGAAAGAGGGTAAGATTTTGCGTCAGATAACAAAGCTACATCTCTCGGACAGATCATATGAATGACGCATAAACGAAGGGTTAAAAGGAGAGGTTTTCCAATACATGAAAGAAGGCTCACAGCGGTCGACGTTTACGCCCAAGTGTGGATTAAGGGGTCAGGACCCCTGCGCCAATTTTATACGAAATTTCGCATTCTTGCTTAGCGTGCCAGAGGCGATTGTGCAAGAAGTTTGTAATCGAAAAAAAAAAAAATATCCCAATATTTGCGCCGGATCAATGAAACGAGCCGTGAATATGTAATAGCTTTATTAGCACATCGTTATTACAAAGTTATCCGAGTATAAAGAGAGACAGAGACAGAAAGAGAGAGAGGACAAGGCGCAATGTTTTCGGTTACGCGATAATCGGTTCAATTAGATCGAGTTACTCGCGCGCGGTGAGTGTCTCGAAAACTTTTGTCGTTCAATTTCATTGAAACCGTTATAACGCACACCTTATTACTATTATTATTTTTATCGGCGCGATTTGCATTCATAAATTTACGTTGATTCACTTGTTGATTCACAACGATGAATATTTATGACTGCCTCGGCGTTTTCAGCCATGAACGAATATTTATATAGAAAAATTGATAGTTCCTTCTCCGCTTTTTTCTCTTCTCATTTTGTTTGGCCATCACGCCCGACGTCTTGTTTATTAATTGGACCGTTGCGTAACGTTTTATTTTCAATTACACCGTCTACGAATTTCGACTCTCGTTTTTTCTTTCTTTTCTCATTTTTTTTCACCTGACAAATTTCTGCATTGCCAAAATATATTGTCATAAATTTCACAGGTTGTTTTTTATATTGCAAGAAAAAAACGAACATTACAAAACCAAAAAAAAAGTAAGATGAAAGTAATAAAAATTTTCAGATGAACAATTTACATCTTCGCTATTTCAAATTTTTTTTTCCTTTCGTCCCTCTTTTTTGTGAGTACAAAAACTGGTAAAATTACGAGTAAATTATTTCGCGAACGCTGAAGGAACACGAGAGGAGAAAAAAAATGAAAGCGAGCGGATTGGCGCGACGGTTGACATTTTTACGCCGTCCAGTCGCGGAGTTCCAAAGTCGACGCAATATGTATACCATCCCGTAGCCCATTTATCGTCGCCCTCGCCTCGGCGAGAAGCCTCACTTTCGCGACGAACGCCACGTACATAAAGCTGTATGAACGACGCGAGTGCCCCAAGATTTATATACCTCAAAACCGCATCGCCTCGCGAAAACCTTCAACGCATATTCGGATACAGTTAGGCGATGCGTGCCAGAGTACAACATACATGCAACCGGGATTCCAGTTTGGCCGCGCGATCCTCAGGGGCTTCTTTGCCGGCCGTTTTATATAAAAAATTCAAACCCAATTCAATTCATTTTTAACGTTACAATTAAACTTATCGACGAAAGCACTTTCCTTTCTTTCAAACAATTTTATTTGTTCCAATCAAGTTCAAATTATACATTTATTTTTGACGATAATGATTAATTGTATTTTTTATTTTTAAAATAAAATATTTGAGATTGAAAAAGGAGGAAATACAAAAAAAGGAAATTTAATAAATAAATTTAAAATATATAACCAAACTAGATGGAAGAGCTAAAAAAAGCAGTCAAACTGTTTTTGAAATTGAGCAAGAGGAATTTTTAGTGGATCGCATTTTTAACGCGAAGCGTATCGTGGACGATGGAAGAGAGAGCGATATCGGCGCAAAAAAAACGAGGCTCCTCGCGAGCGCGATAATTCTTATCGCGTCTCTCGTTTCTCGGGCGAATCGAACGGCCAGTGAAACAGTGTCGCGCGTTCACGAAAACAGCGTTCCATTTTGAGCGACGCTCGGGCTCGAAAGAGAAAGAGCGAGAGGAGAGAGAAAGAGAGGAGGAGAGCGTGCGCGATCAGCGGACATTCTTTTGTCACGCCGTTTTTTACCGTGGCCTGTCCAATGGGCGCGCGCGTATTTCGCGTGTGAAAGTCATTACTTTTCAGCGAAGGTCGAAGGTTGTTTCATTTCGTCGACAAACAAGCGACCGCTACGCTCCGACCGATACGCGACGATTCTCCTTTGTCATCGATAAATAAATAATGATAATGCATTTCAGTGCCTAATAACAGCGACAATCGTTCAAATCGACTTTTTTCGTGACGTCGACGACTGATTCGCGTTGTTTCAACATCTTTCTCGCCGTCGCAAAAGTCAAATCAAAAACTTGGTAACAACAAATCGAACTACCACGTTCACAATAATGCATCCTAATAGATCCCACTTTTCCCAATGTTTTTGACCTCGCAATGAAGAACGAAACAAACTTATAAAAATTGATGCAATTTCAGTTTTGTTTGTTTTTCAATTCGAAGTAAATTTGTGGCGTTACAATGCCAGGGGTGAGAAAGTGAGGGGGAAAAAAATTGAAAGCGCTTTTGAAATCGGTTTAGTAAAAGGTAAGCAAACATATGACTCGTTGAAACAACAAAGTATTTACAACGCGTAAAACCCATTCGGCTAATCTGATAATTTGCTGCGCGACGCTTTTAACATAAACCCGTGTCATTTGAATCGCAACCGTATTACGCGAATCATTTAACGAGAGCTGTCAGGAATAAAATTAAAAAAGAAAACGAGGAGAGGATGAAAAAAAAAGGATGATAAGAAGAAGATAAAAAAGCATGAAGAAAAATCCCACGCGGATGGTAGCGATGGGAAAACCCGGCGTTTTTCCCGGGTCCGACTCTTTTCACCGGTATAATGAGCTCAATTCCACGTCGTCGTATTTCAATAAAAGCTTCGTCGCTTTGGAAAGGAGCGTCGTCGCATTGTTCATATCTCGCGGAAAGCACGCTCTCGCGTTATACAAGAGACGACCCTTGCACGTTTGAGTTTGGCGCGGCCCGCTGTGCGGGGCGCACACAGCTGTAACTCCGACACGTGACACTCAATTCTCTCTTTCTTGCAAAAGCGACGGGCCACCCTGGTCCCCCCTCGTCGCCCCCCTCCCCCTCCATTCCCTGGTCTCTTCTTACGCGCGATCGAACACTTTCGAAAGAGGTTCGCGCGAACAAAAAAAAAACAGACATTGCTTCCCAAGAGAGAGAAAAAAAATTGGTTTATCCAATGCTAATTTTGTTTATCCAATACGAAAATAAACAATCGTATTAATGAAAAATAAAAAAAAATGATAAACACGTTCTTGCAGATTAGAGTCGAGAGAGACGAACCCGAAAGGAAAAAATGTGTCAGGTTGGTTTAAAGACCGACTGTAAAATATTGTGACCTTTCGTACTGTGCCAAGGTCAGGTACAATTTGAGAAAAATGGAACTTAGTAACGAGTTCTACTAGCGGGGAAGATTTTTTTCGAGGCGCAGGAAGAGAGAGAGGGACGGAATGAAAAAAAGTAGAATAAAAAAAGCGGCTTATCGAGGAACGTGGACTCGGCCGTGGGTTGTGTGACGATTAAAGAATTGAGTAGTCGCGCGTGACGGAAAAAGGACGGACGGACGGGAAAGAGAGAGAGCGGCCAGGGGGCCGAGGGGAAAGGGAGCGCGAAGAAGACGAGAGGGAAAGAGACGAGCGTGACGTCGTGGATAAAAGACAAGGACGCGAGCGAACGGCCAAGGGGGGACGCGCCGGCAAAATCGATCGACGACGCGTCCTGTGTGCGGCAGCCGCACTTCGCGCGGACTAACCCGTACAATTCATTTTCACCGCTTCCCCCTGCCCAGCCGTCTTTCGCGGAAGGATAACCGACGGCGTCCTTCTGCCGCGGCCAAAAACGCCCACGGCGCTTTCAATCGACCCGTCCGACGAGCCTTTTTCGAATCCGCCAAATATAAAGTGGCCCTTTTGGCTGCGATGCCTCGCGTATTTATCGCCCCGCTGCATCGCTCACAATATATCCCGTCAATTCTTTTTCTCACGAGCTCTGCCACCATTGCATCTCTGTGTGATTCATGCAGAACCCAACTTTTCTTCGAAAACGACAATACCACGGCAACGATTTTCTACAAAAATCCGCGTGTCAATTTACAATCCTCTTTCTACGGTATTTTCCCATTTTTACATTCCTTTTTTCCTCTTTAATTTCAAACCAATTGCTTATTTCATTTTATTTTACTTTTATTTGATTAAATTTGTTTTCGTTGAAATATATATATATATATATAAAGGGTTCCTTATTTCGACCGTATGAAATTCATCCACTGGGGAATTTGCTTAATAAATGTAATTTATTATAATTTGAAAATGATCATCAAATAGAATTGAACGGTCAGTTTGATTCGAGTCCCTTCAACTCGTTTCACGTTTCAATTAATATCCAATGATTTGGATATTAATTGCCACATTATTATTTATCACAGTCTGCATGATGTGAACATTTATTAATAACCAAATGCTGTCGATTGACGCGACGGTGGAAATTCGTATTCTTATTAACGTGTTTCAACTTGAGAGATAAACTCGGCCAGGTTTGAAATTTTCGGCCGAAAATGAAAACATTTTCTGATACCTGTGGAAACACGTGTCTCGGAGCGTTGAGTTCGTTACAATTGGCCTGGCCTCGTAACTTTGAATTTTTGTTTTTCCGCCATGAAACAAAAGAAAGGGATCACCCATTTAATGATGTCATTCAACTTGAAATGAAAATGACCAAGAAAAGGTCGGGATGATATATAAAAATAACTATATCCACTTATATATAGAAAAGATTAAAATCAGAGGCATTGTTTTTTATGACCGATGCGCTTAATCTTTTTTGCACGGCTTTTCTGTGACTCAATAACAAGTTACCTTCGGTTCCAGTCCGTTCTTAATGAAGCCTTTAACAAACAACTCAATGGGCAAATGAAAATTTCCCAAACGGTCATTTTCAGTACTAAAATTTCATGGTTGTGAATCATCGCCTTATCACGAACAAACGAATTTGACGGTTTAATCTCTTGAAATGCTTTTTGTTCTGTTTTCTTTTTTTCCCCGGCGGATTTAAAAATAAACAGATTCTGAAAGAAAAAAAATCTTTTTTGTTCAACTATAATAATTAAACATCAATTAGTGGACAGATAATCAAGAACCGTGATTGATTTTTTTTCAGCACGTTATTCGAGGTTTAAATTTAAAACTTTAAAAATTAAACGGAATTGCAGCTCGTTGGATGATTCGATTACGGCGAATCAATATAATAAAATAAAACTATTCAGCCAGATAATTAAATTAAAGAGACAAAAGCGACAAATTGAAAAATAGCACATTAATAAACGCACGCACAAAATATACAGTTGAGAAATTTAGGCCGATAATGCTCTCCACAAATAATACAATTTTCAGCGACGAAAATTCCACCTCGCTTTTTGATTGCAAAACTTGTGTACGAAAATTGATAGGATGGATAAAATAACAAATTGACAGTACTTTTTTTTTTCATTTCAAAACCCCTGTTGAAAGAAAGTGAGGTCTCGTTGCTGCGGCACATATCAAACGCTAAACAGGGTTAAACAACTTATCGTTCGCGCGCAATCACTCATCCGACAAATATTTGACTCGTCGATTTCATTCAATCCAACACTTTTGCATCGTCGAACAAAAAAAACAAGTATCGCCAAGTTGAATGTCAAAAAGATAGTCGTACAAATTCGAACAAAATATTCTAATTTCTTGGAGAACATTTTACTAATTGAAAATAACCAAATTATATCTTAATATATTCCAAGAAGAATTTATGAAAGAAGAATAATGAAATTGAAAATAGAAATTCGATCAAATGTTATCGTTCAAAAATAGAAATCAAACGTGATGAACGTAATGAAAAAACAATCTGAAAAGAAAATTTGCCGGGGTGGTAGAATCAGTTTGTCGTCGATTAAATGAATTCCTCTTGTCGGGAGAGGATTTGGTTATCTCTGTTAAAAATGGTCGTAGAGGAAAAATTCAAATTGGATTGACCTGTTGATGAGGATTGACGGGCAAAATGTTGGAAACTGTTTGAAAAAAGAGTTGATTTGAATAAAACGCGTAGAAAGACGTTTTGAAGTCGGGTCGGGTATTATTTGGGAGTCGCGGCGCACATAACGGCTTTGGCGCTACATGGACACACCAAAGTCGTCGAGGCGGGCCTTCGGCTTGGCCGATAGTCGTTATCCGGGCGTGTGTTGGTGACGCGTACATACAAGCTTGGCTGCGCGTGTGTAGAAACGCCGCGGCGGCGATCTGGATCGAAGCGACGTGAAATTTGCGCGCTCGAACGACGCAGCCATCGCTCGTGAGCGCGAGTTATGAACTCGCGTTTATTTTGCCCCTCGGTGTACTTTGGCGAGCGGCCGCTGGCTTTGATAAATAGCTCTGTGTCGAAATTGTTTATTGATGAATCGCGGGCCGCAATGAAAGATCCGTAATTGGCCGGGCATTTGCTCTTTTCCGAAAACATTCCCGCCTTTTTTATTTCTTTCATTTCTATATACTTCTTTTTTGTTTCGTTTCCTTTTTTTCACGGCCGCACGCCAGCCAAACACGCGACCGTCCATTTTTAACCATCTCTTTTTTTTCAACTGTGTTAAGAGGCTAGTTCGTCATCGATTCGAACTGAATTTCATTCTGTGCCACGCACGGCAATCGAAAAGCAAAATTCTCTATCAAAAATTACATTTCTTTTCATTCTCATCAACCATATTCTTCTTACAATAACTGCCTAATCATTTTCCAAAGTACTGAAATTTTGTACTAAAATGTTTTTAGAATAAGTTCTTAGACGAATTACAATAAAGAAATGTAGAAAACAAATTTAGAAATACAAAAATTCTCAAGTCTAAAAATAGAATACAAATTCGTATTGTCCGGTTTAATTTGACGAACAAACGAAAAAGTTATACCAATTGATTTTTAATCGTGAAAAAATATGATGAAAAAAAAAAAAAAGTTACGACCCGGTAAGAGAGTTAAGCTAGAAACAAATTTTAACAAATTCAGGGGGAGGTGAAATGATTCTCCATAGTACACAAGTTCAATAGTAGGATTTACTACAATGAATGAATGCGAGGCAATTTTTTTGTATTCATTCATGCTTTTTACGTTGTGATTGCCGAGCAGAAAAGGAAAACAAGCGGCGCATTAATTGAGGACAAAAATTTTTGACTCGCGACGAAAAAAAACGACGAGACCAGCTCGGCGATAAATATCACTTTTTAGCAAACGGAAAAACTACACAATTGCGTCTTCGCTGTCGTAATCATGCACCGAGAATCGATCGCAATATCCCGCGCCAGAATCGTCCAATGCACGATAACAAAAATCCGATAACGATCGCCGAGCTCTTGCATCACGCGGCTAACGCAATCGCGAGTCATATTTTTCCTGCGCCTACAAATTTTAAGACACAGACAAGAATACCGCCAAAACTTGACATTCCTCTTTATAATTTCGTAATTTCAAATCCCTCGTTTAAGAAAAATAAAAACAAAAAGCGAAAGTTGAAAAACTTGAAAAAATTGCATGCAGAAATTGACCTGTGTAAATCATAGATGAAAAAGAAACTCGCACAGGTATAAGAAAAAAGGGTAGTAGAAAAAAGAAAGCGAGGGGAAGTGTGCTTAGTTTTGGGACGAAAAGTTGGGAAAAATCAAGGCCAATGAGATTGCGATCGGGTAAGCGATGATTAACGCCGGGAGTTACGGCAGCGGGGTGAGGGGGAGGGGGAGGGGGCGTAAATAGAACAAATGAAGTAAATCGTATCGGGTCGGGCGTAACGACTGTTTCACGATGACAACGAATAAGCGCAGATAAAAGTGGAAAAGAAAAATAGAAGAGAGGTGACACGCCGAGAAAAGTAGCGGGAACGATCACGAGCAGCGTGGCGACGCATTGCGAGCGGCGGGGTTTGCGGGGATTGGAGGGGACGGCTGGAGGGGCGAGCGAGGGACGAGGCGGGAGTGGCGGGCGAACACGAGAAGCTCGAGCGGGAGTGGGGAGAGGGACTGCGGGACAGGGGAGGGGAGGGCAGAAGGAAGTTAACGTTCGCAGGCGCGACACAAGTCAGTTCAGCGCGAACCTTCCGAGCGAGCAGACACAACTTGTCTTGTTCGCTTCTAGCAGAGTTCGAGTGGTGTGGACACAGTCCGCGATCAGTGATTCGGTCCGAGCCGAGTTTCAGTGGCAAGGTCAGCGGCCTTGCGAGTTTTGTGAGAGATCAGTGTGAAACTTGTCAAATCGTCTATCGTTCGACGGTGCGCAGTGGTGTTTTCGAACCCGAGACTAACAGTAGTGCTACGGCGGTAAACAAAACAGCGCCCGCTCGCTGAGACAACGTGTGTAACACGCTTTACAGTGGGAGGACACGCCGGTTTAGCACATGCGCTCGGAGCGTAATAAAGAACTTTTTTATGAATGAATCAAGCAGACGGCCCCCACCAGCGTACTTGCAATCAGATTTCATACTGGATCTAAGCAAGCAAGGAGGCACGTCTGGGTGCGGACCCAGCGGTAACGACTCGCAGAACCGCCGCAGAACCAACGGAAAGGAAAACCGCGACGGCAACATGAGGAACGAGCCACCGGCGAGACCAGGCAAGCGCCCGCTCCGCAGCCTCACCAACCAGGAGAAACTCGAGGCGATTGATCGAGTGCACGATGGCGAGAGCAAAGCCTCGGTCGCACGTGACATCGGCGTGCCCGAGTCGACACTCAGAGGCTGGTGCAAGTCCGAGTCCAAGTTGAGGGGCAGCACCAAACGATCCTCCTCTTCAGAGAGCGAGGTCCACTCGCCCGGCTCGAGCGCCAACCTCAACGGCGAGCGCGTGGGTGACAGCGAGGGCAGCAACGAGGGCAGCGATCCCGGCACCAGCAAACGATTCAGAACGCTCGCGGAGAGCGTGCTCCAAGCCCAGACACAATCCTCGCTCCACACAGAGGAGCCCGCCGATCTCGCCGGCTCGAGGGCCAGCTCCTCCAGCTTACCAAGTCATACGGAGTTCCTCTCTAGTCTCAACGGCACCGACTCCAACAACGCCCTCCTCCTCAGCATGCTCGGCAACAACCTCCGCCAGCAGCAACACAGTCAAAGCTCCGCCGACATCGCCAACATCTCCAGGCTACTCGGCCAGTCCAACAACTACGTCGGCCTCGTCGACAACGGACTCCAGTACAGGAACAACTACCTGGCCAACGGCGGCATGAGGAATTCCATGCCCTACGACCGACCGGTCGACAGACGATCGAGCAGCGGCTCCTCGCGACGATCCAACCCAGACGTGCCCTCGACCTCCGCGTCCACGTCGTCGTCCTTGACCTCGTACGCTCACAGGAAAAGCAGCGAGAACGGCCTGGGCAGCAGTTCCGCGAGATACGCGCCGTACTTCAGTCCGTCCTCGCAGATCAACAGACTGCCGCCGCCAATCGCCAAGATCAACAAGAAGAGCAGCAGCTGTCGGGCCAGCAGTAGCAGCAGCAGCTCGGCAACCACAGTTCCTACCAGCCTCGCCGGCTCCGATATCCCGACCAACCTTATGGATATGAACAACAGCACGCTGGTCTACTGGTTCCAGCAGATCCAAAACATGCAGCTCTACCAGTCGCTCCAGCGGTGTCAGACGCTCCAGCAGCCGCAAACGCAACAGCCGCAGCCCGCGGTCTCGGCCGCCCACCAGCAGCAGCCGGTCAGACGGGAGTCCAGTCGCAGCCCCTCCGAGCAGCGCCGAAACAGCAGTCCCTTGCTCTGGAACAAGTTCAAGAACGGTCTCAATGGCACCACCCAGGACACCAGGTCCCCCGAGAAGATCCGGGAGATCCTTGACAACACACTCTGTCATAACAACAACAACAGCAGCCGCAATCTCAACGTTGAGACCCCCAGCCCGGCTAATGGCACGGAGGCGCCGCCCCAGCCCCAGCCCCGCGAACCCAACCGGGCCATAGTCCTTGACAACGGACAGATCGTGGACAAGATCGAAGCCATCAAGTGCGGCGAGATCTTCCTGTCCTGGCTCGGCAACGTGTCCGACCCCAACATCACCGTCTTCAACGTCCTGACCATCCGAGGGATGCTCGACAGACTCAAGGGCCTCCCACCAGCGCCCAAGATGTACCGGGCCTTCACTCCGATCAACCTCTCGTCCAACCCGGCCAATCTCCTCGAACCCGAGGAACAGGACCGAACACCGAGGGACGAACCACAAGGTCAGGACCTCAGTATAAGAAACGAGGAGGAACAAGCCAGCGACCTCGCGGCCTCCGCGGAATAGAACTCTTTACTCAAGGTTCGTCCCTGTGGTTATGTCTTCGGCGCGCAATCTGTACAGTTAAGTCGTTAATTCGCAGTCTAGTTCAATAGAGTCATGATTGTCATTTTTTTTTTCGCTCCTTCTTTTTTTTTTTGTTTTTTTTCTTTTTTAATTTCAATTGTTTTTTTACTTGCAAATTCAGTCATTGTGAGAAAGGAAGAATGAAGATGCAGCAACTTGTAATGCAATCGGTCAATTGTCGTTATAAGATTGTACAACTTTGTTTTTTCTTTTCGATTTCGTTCAGTTTAGTTAGTAGATTTTTTTTTCTTCTTTTTTGAGTTGCCATCCACACGGAGGGAACGACGAGATTTGTTGCCATTGTCACCGACGAATGACAAATTGTATAATCGCCGAAACCGCTTTCTCCGAGTTCGCAAATCTCCTCGGTTCCTCCGAGCTGTACCGAGATTCAAGGTGTGGATAGATATGTACTGCGTTTAAAAAATTGCGACGTGAAATTGATGAGACGTACAGAGAATAAAAAAAAACTATGATTGTTTGTACATGAGTTATGAAAAAAACAAAAAAAAATAAAAACAAAAATGTTTGAAAAAATATCGTTGTTATAGTCAATTGATTGGATGAAATAGAGGAATAAGATGATTTATGAAAGATAAGGTGTAAACGAGATAAACAAAAAGAATGCGTAACAAGTGGAATCGAATGAGTGGAATATAAAGGAAATAGAGATTACAGGTACTTACTTATAGTTAAATAATAGGTAAGTTTGTTTTTCATAAATAGTATTCGATAATCAGAGGACAAAATTTTATATACAAAGAATATATAAATATTATTCGAGCAAATTTATAAAAATTCCAAAAAAAGAAATTTTATTGTACTTTTCTTTACTTTTTTATTTTTTATTTAGTTTCTTTCAATGAATTACTATGTCATCGCATTGATACATATCTATGTCGTTTATTGATAATTTGACAAATACTTTCAATTCAGGCGAGAACATTTTTTTGTCATCCATTTGGTTAACCAAAAGTAACAATTTCCCGATTTAGTTCGCGTTGCAATTCAAGCATTGCTATTACAAAAAAAAAGAGAAAAATAAATGTTTTTGTAATTATATGTAGATTGATTATAAGATGAAGAAATCGTTGAATATAAAACTTTTTCAGGGATGTTACGATTTACCGATGACGAATGTTATAATTACAATGATATATGTGTAAATATCCATGTATTTATAATCTTAGAGTTATAAATATATAAGCTTAAAACCAAAGGTAACAAAAAGTGCTGTCAACAGATTGCACATATATTTAAGACTGTGACATTCGTTGCGCTCGTATGCAAATTCCTTACGTGTGCATGATAATGAATCAAAAAAGATTAAAGATGGATAAATATCGTAGGGCCATTTTTATTTATTGTCTTTTGTTCGTGCGTACAATTAGATCACGCCGTTGTGACCTAAGAGTTTTTGACTGATTTTTCCAAGTATCGAGAGAAACACTGAAATCTCAACTACAACCAAAAAGCCGGCAGATGTGACGTTATTGTCATTAATTCAATGATGTAGGTCAGGATTCCTTTGTGTAATTTTGTTATTCCTTGCCGCTGCACAACATTCCCAATCATAATTAAGCCGTTTATTTTTAGTCTCGATATTTATATCGTTTAGTTTTTATATATATGCGCCTTTGTATGAAAGTATTTATTAAGATTTACGAAAACGAGAAATAAACAAAAAAATCCAGATAAAAATGTATACCTTAGTAATTATTTGTAGTCCCTACTCCACTTTAGTTTAAGTTCAACAACTTCATTGATCATTTCTAACTTGCAACCTTTTACTATAAAGTTAAACTTCGACTAATTAAAATTAATTTTTGAGTATTCATTTAATAATTAATAAAAAAAATGTTTTTCTTTTTAATGGAACCAAAAATAAAAGAAATCGTTCAAAAAAAATTGGATAAAAGAAGCTGTAAATTTAAAGGTAAGTGAACTTCTGAAATACTTATAGCCCATGTTTTGGCCAAATATTTAATTTCTCAAGAAACGAATCAATTTTGATAGAAATTTCAATAACAATATTTCACCGGTTTGTTTTGAAATCAAATATTGTAACTCTTATGACTGAAACTAATAGACGATAGAATTACTCGTCATTATTTTTCGAAAGTTTATGACTAACGTAATGTTTAATTCAATTTCCTTGTTTGAATGAAAAAAAAGACAACTGTGTATCAAATTATCGGATCTATTAAGAATATCGAATTAACCGAGTTCATAAATAATGTCATTGGCATGGTTTTTGTTTACAGAGGGCGCCACTTACAAGGACTCTCGAGTGGAACAAGTGCCTTGATCAGCTGTTGGTTGTACAAGTTAAATGACGTAACTTTGTGACTTCCATACATAAAAAATTTATCTCTTACAAAGCAGAATCTAAATGTCAATGTTCGATTGCAAAAATAAATAAAAAATAATTAATCAAAATAAAGCGATCTGATTTTTAGGGTAAATAAGTACGAGTTACCGACCGTAGGTACATTTTCACTAATGCTGGTAACATTCCTACAGATTTCTGCAGCGTAGGGATGCATAAAATTATTTCCTACTTTACCGACAACTGGTAAAAAATAAAGTAGAGATCTGCTTAAAATTTATATGAAAAATTTGTTCAATGTTTGTAAAACGTTTATTTAAAACTTTCATCTTTGATCGAAAATTTCAATTCAGTTTCAAATTTCAAAATTCGACTCACCATTTTGAATCCACCGTCATTTTCATACACTAAGAAGTCGCTGACGAATTTCATGCAACCCTGCCAAGATTTTAACTCAGGATAGGAGAGGAAAGAACATCGAATAGTTGTGGACACGAATTTCTGCAAAACAATTCAATAAGAACTAAAAAAAGGATGAAAACGAAATCATAAACAAAATTGGCAAATTTCTGCAACTAAAAAGGATAATTTTGCAGACTTTGGAGAATTACTTGAACATTACACTCGTTCGCAAGTGCCAAAATCAAACGATTCCGATCACTGTACTTTTCCAAAAATCGTTTACGAAATTTCTCGGCATAACGTAAGAGCAATTTTTCCTTATCCGTGTACGTGTAGTATTTTTCCGTTAAATAAGTCAAATTGGTGTCGACGACTACTTCTGAGAGAGAAGCTCGAATGGTTCCGTGTTCGTCATCTAATTGCAACAACTCATCAAAAGAGCTTTTCAAGTCACCGGGACTTTCATCCTCTTCTTCACAACCCTCATAACCTTCCCTATAATCTAAGAGAAACGAGTCGATCGAGTCTTGCAACATCAATTCGCGGTACTTATCGTCACTTGGCAAATTTTCCGTTGCCATTGTTAAACAAACTTTAATTGTAGACTAGCGGATTTTAATTTTGGTTTGGTTATAAAATATGGTTCAAACGCGGCGAATTCCGAATTATGTCAATGTGACGACAGTGCTACAACAATAACAGTTGCTATAGCGACAAATTTAGAAAATTTGAAATATGATCTTGTGACCCCGCGCTTTTTCTGTAGGGTCAACCGGGGTAATTGTGATTTCGGGGTAATTTGTGATACGCTAATTATTATTAACAAAATACTAAAAATGTTTAATATCAAAAGAGAATATTGTTCTCCCATGTCTTGCACACAATGCGGATAGAGTTTGAAGTGAAATTATAAATAAATTGTTATCATTTTTCTAATTTGTATCCGACATGACACAAATCTTTGGTTCTTAAAGTTTCGAGCGTTCAATCCAAAGTTAGATTTTTATGACAAATTTATATATTTTTATAACTTCAATGACTCATTTTACTTAGTTATAATCCGTTAAACTTGATCCACCATTCTGAAAATATTTGCGAATTGATATTTTATTTAAAAAATAAAATCACAATTACCCCATATCAATTGTTGAAAATGGGGTAATTGTGACGCTATGGTATTCGTAATGGGCTACATGAAATATACTATATATAAGTTTATATGTAACAGGATTCGACAGTTATGAGAAATTTGTACACAAAAATGAATACATTCAGCCTTGCGTAGTTTTTGCGACTGATATTGTAAAATTTTTAATACATATTATGATATTTTCCATAATTTTTTATTGAACAAACTTATACGCATGTTCATGATATTATTTAGATAAAGGAATGTTGTATTTCCTAAAATAAATAAAAAAAATATTGACAAAAACAATTATTTATTGAATCACAATTACCCCATGCTGTCACACATTACCCCGACTATGGGGTAATATGTGACGGAAAAGAAGATATAAAAAGATGCACTTTTATCTATAAGAACAATGAAAAACTATTTTTCATACCTACGGAATGTATGAGTAAGATTTTGTACAATATAAATACGATGATAAAACATTTAAATTGTTATTATTCTTTGAATGAAATAACGTCAAGTTCAACTTTGTTTTTTGTGTCATTCTTATACCCCGGTTGACCCTATAAAATTTGATTTTAATATATTTTTTTAATGTTAAATGTAGAAATAGCGATTTTTGTAAATATTTTCTACTCGTCTATAGAGTATTTTATTGATTTGATTAATTAGACGCAAACTGCGAAGTAGAGCGCTCCCTAAAAAAATAAGCATTTTTCAAACTGCAATAATTTTCGGAAATTTCATTATAAAAATTATTTTTATGGCAAGTAAAGTAAATTTTGCATGTATTAAAAATAATGTTTATATAAAGAAAATTATCTCATTAATTTCTAATTTTCAGCGTTGTGAAAATAAAGTTTTCATAAAGAATAACTCAAAATTAATTTCCAACATTAAATATTCAGAAATATCTACGTTTCAATCTGCTATAAATATTTGCTGTATATCCTTTTTTAACTAGAGAATAAATATTAAGAACAGTTTAAATCTGAAAATTGAAATCAATTACATTTAAATATGTATTACGAAAATGATACGAATAAAAATGGAGATCTTGTAACAAATATAAAAACTTCTATAATGATTCGCATACTTCTATAATATTTGAATTATGTCTACATAAATGACTTATAATTAATCAGTCATTAGATTTTTACTATCAAATCTTCTGAAAAAGTATTAATATATTTATTTTTTCATTTTGTAGATTCATTCTAATCATTTCAATATAATGAATTTAATTATATTTTTTATAAGAATACCAATTAATTTTTGATATTTTGGTCCAATAACAAAGTTTAATAATATTATCATTGACACTGAATTTTTTTATAATGATTAACCTAAATGAAGCATCATCCATAAAACTATAAAATTCAATTGTGCTACTGAAAAAATAGAATTTAGTTCAACACTTACATATATAAACTGATGTTCACTCAATTTGGTTTATTCTGATTTTCTTTCTGAGTTAAATTTATTTATTAAAAAGTTAAAATGTAAGTCAAAATTTAAATATTTTCTATTTGTTATATGTTTGTAATTTCATGTTGTGACATTCATTTTAGGATTTTGTTAAGGAAATCTTGTATTGTTTATTTTCTCGCAATAACCATACTACTTTTTACGAAATCATGTGCTGGAGGTATGTAGTATAGCAAGTATACAAATTTTACATGGTCATAATCTTGTCAAAAACTGAAAAAAGTCAGAAAAAATTAATTTAATTAATAATAACAAAATATTCGAATAGGTTATTTCAAATTAAATGAAAGGACTAGCAGAGTTTACAATGAAGAAGGTATTTATTCAAAATGTAATATCAATAATAGTTTACTTTATTCATTTGTTAATTGTATTCATACAGCTAAACAATTTATGGAAACTATGGATCAATCAGTAGATCCATGTACTGATTTTTACAACTTCTCCTGTGGAGGGTTCATGGACAGAGCTGCAGTCTCTCCGATATTAAATCCTGGTCTTGATAATTACAAGAGAAAAAAAAATGAAATAATACAAATATTAGAATTCGAGCGAGATTTGCCAGGCTCTGATGTTTCAGTAGCAAGAAATATTTATTCAAACTGCAAAAAAATAGGTAATTCCTGATTGACATACTGCTAACGTTCTGCAAGTGATTATACTCGATTTTTATTTTCCCGATCGATCGAATTTTATTTTTCAAATTACAGATCCTGATGATGTTTCCGTGAGGATGACTCAAATTGAGTTGATTGAAAACATCTTAACGTATGTTGGCTTGGTTACTGTCAATCAGTCATTAGATTCTGGAAAGAAAGAATACGCGTTGAATGGATATTTTAATTGGATTGATGGTGTTCACAAGATGCGTAGTTTAGGATTAAATTGCAGATTTTTCTTTGGATTATATGTGAGTCCTCGATCGGCTACTGACAAGAGAAACATATTGGAGGTATGACGAACATTTATACCAACATCTCAAGAACTGAATGTCAAAGATTATTTTACTGTTTTTATTTGTTTTGTATGAATTTTTGATCGCAGATCCGTAAACCATTTTTGTATAATGATAGAGGCATTGAGTTTGAGAATATAACCGGCTGGAAAGAAAATCTCTCGATTGTTAATGCTGGCGAGTTCATTAAATCTCTTAGTGGTTCTTTTCCGATGCAAAAATTTATCGAAGGAATATTGCCTGAAGGCACAAAGTTTTCATTGGAAGATGAAATACGTGTAGATGCAACATATATCAAAACAGTTATATCTGCATTGAACAATTTTTCCGTCAGAGATTTGGCACAGGCTTTATATGAAAAAATAACTGACGAAATTATTAATATTTTACCTAAAGAAACAAATGATAGTAATCGAGAGAATTCGTGTATGCAAAATGCAGTTTCTTACGATTACAATTTTCAAGTCGCCATATCCAAATATTTTTTGTCAGAGAAAAAGAAAGGATTCGTCACAGAAATAGTTGATAATATCATGGAAACTACAAAGAAATTCATTGATAGTGTAAGTGAATTTTTGAAATTGTAGAAATAACTTGAATATATTCGTATAAAATTTAAACAATTTTACGACTACATTCAATTTTAATTTTATTTTAATGTTTACATAATAAGACAATTTAGATTAATATTGTTAGTACATTAAATAAAAAATATATTCAAACACAATTTATATTTTTAGAGCGCAAGCTTTGACAAAGTATCCAGATCTACATCAATAAAAAAATTGTCAGATTTGCAGCTAATGATTGGATATAGTAACAATACAATTGACACACCAGTTCTCGATTGGAATAATGTTGATTATAATAAATATACCAATAACATTTTGAAGTTATCCAAGTATCAAATGGATGCTAAATTTCGACAGCTGAATTTAATCAAAGATGTACGAGAATGGGAGATTCCGATGTCACCTTCCGAACACAATGCTGGATATTTTCAAATCTCAAACAGTCTATGTAAGTTTTACTTATTTTGTTTACACAAAGTCAATAATATACAAATTCAATAAACAATTATTACATCTCATGATACACACTGTTTTTAAGGTGGTTCTAGCAAAAAAGCGTTTATATTAGAATTTCATAGAATTCAAATCACGTGCTCTATTCCGTAACACAAATTTGTTGAAAAAAGTTTAGAACGATTGACCATTTTGTTTTGAACATATTTATCTCTGAAAATCGATGTTTTTGCAGCGTCAATGTCGAAACAGACATTATTTTTTCTTTTGATCAAACGAGATGTCATAAATATTGAAGATTACTGGGGAAAAGTTTAAAAAATATAAAAAATAGTTTAGATTGTCGAAATTTTCAATTTTAAAATGACTGATTGTGATTGATCGGTTAGGAACCATTCGATCAAAAAGTTTATTTTCAAGAAACGTAAAATTCACTTGAAAATCATCAAAAAAGAATAGAACTTCAAGATTGTTTTTTTATTTGTTCCTACAATTTTTCCGATATGTACATGAAAATTCGTAGTATAAACGTTTTCTTTGATTATCATGCTAGAACCACCTTAGAACAAATATTGATTGTTACAGAAATGAATAATTTGTTATTTTTAATAATTTCTTGATTATAAGCTATCAATATCTGTAGCTCTGAGGAATAACCAGTTAAGTGTATATGTTAATCCTATATCACTTAACTGGATATTCCTCACAGCCACAGATATATGCAAAGATACGCATACATATCAGACTTTAATTTTGAGAAAATAATTTGCAAAGATGACCAAAAACAGACTCTATAATATGGTCGCCGATCATTTTGTATGTTAGAAAATATAGATTTTTTCATAAAATGACATGAAGGTACATGTGTTTCTAATGTATTGTCAGTATATTTTTCATATATTGTCAATATATGATTTGATGAAAAATAATATATTGTCAATCTATTGATAATGTATGGACAATATATGATCTTTTTTTACTAGGGATTGATCAAAATCCTATGAAATGTAAACACATAGTCCAGGAAACAATTGTTTCCTTTAATGATGTGCAATAGATAAACAGATTCTGAACCAAAATATATACTCAGAGAAAAGCGTCTTTAGAAAAGAAAATACAAAAGAAATACAAAAGAAAATACAAAAATAAACAAAAAATTTTTATCAAAAGTTGAAGTCGATTAATACAATTTTGATTATTTATGTGTTCTATGGTTACGTAATGCCAACCAAACTTGTCATCATGATTAAAATTTGAATGAAGATTCGAAAATTGTGTTTCAATATATTGTTGAATTTATTTTTTAACTGATCTTGTTCCGAGTGGTTTAAATATGTTGATGGAATGTTCAAACAAGTCGTTTGAATGGTGGCCAATTTGTGCAGTGAGATCGAATGCGTGATTTCATGAGCACCGAAATAATGCATCAGCCAAACTCTTGGGCTTTCTATATATATTTCACCCCTTTTAAATTTCGATTGGAAATCAATTTAAGTGTCAGTCGTTCGTGCGTCACTTAAGCATTTCAACTTGTCTTTAAATTATGCACAGTGCCCTTTAGCCGAGATATACACTCGTTGCGCGAACAAACATGTTCACAGTTCTCCCCCAATTGGCATGTTTGTCTAGAGGTGGAAAGCACGACGAAACGTACTTACAACAAGGGAGAGGTTGACCGCTCTCTTAAAAGATGTGGCGACGGAGAGCTCCGGCGCTTTCCAGTCGCGTCATTTTTTATTTAACCCCTTGTGACTTTTATAAGGTCCACAAAATGGCCAGGATGAAAACCACCGCACTGGTTTCTTTTCTTCGCGGCAAGCACTGTTTCTTGCCCCTAAAAGTGCTGCAAATTTTTAAACTCACGGAAGAATTCCCATGTTAATCATCGGCTCCAAAAGTTTGCGACTTTGTGAACCGGGGATGGCAATAAAAGATAAATACGATATTGAACAAATACTAAAGTAACATTACTTTTTCATAATCTTCAATAATGTAGCGCTGAGGAACGGGAAGACACAACGAAATACTGATTCTGTATCGTTTCGATACTCTTTAATTGAAAAGAAAAAAAAACAACACAAATTTGGCGGTAAAATTATACTATACTACTGAATAAAAAGTGAGTAATATAAAATATTACTAATAATTCATAAGAAGTACAATAAATATTGTATTCTTTACGTTGTATATTGTACTTTTTACAGTACAGATTCTACCATTTACGATTTTATATTTTCAAAAGAATTGATCCATATTTTGTTTCTGGAAAAATACATATGTTTGCCAATCTGTGGCTTTTGTTAATGACTAGGTAACCAGATTTGTTTTTTATTAATCTCATTCTGATATACAAAAGTCCGTTTGAACTTGACGTATTAGTTTTCAATCAAACGATACAAAAGTCTGTTTGTGCTTGACGTATCAATTTTCGATTTTCAAATGAACGATGTTTGCTTCTTAAAAGTCGATCCTAACCTATATAAACATGCAGAAAAATTCAACAGAGTTCTAAACGTTACAAACAAGACTTATGAAAATGATAAACAAATTCCATTAAATGAACTTATAATTTTGACATCTAAATTGAGTGCTACTTACAAATAATAATTCATTATTTTATGTCACCCAAATTCCAAAGCTGTTACTTTTTCTCGAACTGGTCAGTTTACTTCTTAGCAACGCTAGGGGGCAGTACTAATATTTCAATTCAAAATTAAAATAATACAATGAAAATTTTAAATAGACTTATTATTATTATTATTATTATTATTAGTATTTGTATTAGTATTAGTATTAGTTTTTTTTGCATATTTCTAAATAAAAAACAAAATAAATATAATTTTTCAAAACCAACAATCCAACAATGTCAAGGTGAGTCCGTATTTGTTTTTTTTTGTTTTGTTTTGTTGACATTTTTGTATTCAATGAATTTGTTGATATCATGTTTTTGAAAAATTATATTTGTTTTGTTTTTGATTCATGATATTCTTGTTTCACATACTTGTATACACGGGGTAAAAAATTCTATCAAAATTTACTGAAAGAACTGTACAGAATATGGGGGGGGGGGAACTAAAATTCGGAGAAAAAATATTAAAGTTTACAGAAAATTTTGATGAATGAACATGAAAAATTAATACATTAGTTAAAGTAAATTTTTATACTCATTTGTCAAAATTGGCCGTTTCAATAATGTCAAAAATGTAAATATTTGTTTTTTATGATTCTTTAAGTTTGAATAATTTTTTACAAATTTTAGATTTGTCCCCCATACACTGTACAGTTCAATAAATAATTTTCATCTATAAATTATAATATTGAATGGAATTTTTTTCTCATCAGTGTATATATATGTTGATGGTATATTTTTTTAGATGGAGATGGTTTTGTTTTTGTGAACGTGTGAAAGCAATCTGCAATATAAATAAGATTAGCTGCTCGATGAGGATAAAGAGTAGCATATTGGTGTAATTGGAACCCGTGGTAACGTGCACAAAAGTGGCACTTGTAACGGTTGATATCAGTCGGATCAGCCCCAACAGAGTTTGGCAACAGACTGATTGTGCGAGGACGACAAGTGGCTCTCGCGCCCTTGCAGCGTTTGTTGTCGGCGACATTTATAAGGACCGCTGATGAAAAAGGGGACTCGCGGTCGGACCCCCGCCGATTCCCTGGGGGATCATAACCCATCGAACCCCGTCAGACTCGCGACAATTGATGCCTCCATCGCATCGCGTGAGAATCAAGACGAAATATAAACGTTCGTTGATTGCGCCTCGCCGCCTCCCGCTCTCCAATTGTCTGACGCGAAACCAATGCTTTCCCATTTGCGCCGCGTCAATTCATCTAATGGAAAATTGATATGATTGAAATGTTACACTCGTGAGCCAAACTAACCTGCCAATTTCGGATAACACACTAATTCTGTCCACTTTTCACTCATTATTCAACGACCTTTTCTTTATTCTTCACAATTTTTACTTATTTATTATTATCGAAATTTTTAAACAATATATCAATTATGTTAATATATAAAATCATATATCTACAATTATATAATCGAGTGTGCGAATACGATTCGGCAAAATTGCAATATTTATTTGAACTATTATGCTAAATCTATGGTGAAATGAAAATTACCTTGCAAAATATTTAAAAAGAAAAAAAACTTTTGGATCATTCAGTATCACAAAATAGTTCGGTGCGATTAAAAAAAATGTTGATTTAGATTTAGATGATACAAAAAATGTAACTTTTATTATTTGTATTTCTGTTTGATTATTCCATTTTACTTGTTGCTTTTATTGCTTTGTTTGGATTTAAATCGTCCTTTCATAATGAGTTTCAATTTTCTTATAGTTACAGAGTAAATTTCAATTTCTGTTGGGAGTTGAAACTTTGTAAAGCCATGACTAACAATGAGAGCTCATTTGTCCTCAGTGCATCATTATAAGTTCATCAATGACCATAAATGTCGGACGCATAAAATGAACAATTACGATGAAATTTAAATGATCCTCAGAAGGTGTTTAATGACGCAAAATGACGTTGCGAAACGACGACACAAACCGCTATTAAAACGTTGACTCGTTTCATGACCGGGATGAATGCCTTTTTGTGAGACATGTAATGCATGTGTATTATAAACGTTAATGCACCTTTCATAGCATTCTCTCTTTCGTTTCTTTTGTGTTTGCAGAGTTTACTCAACCTGTATTAGGCATCACGTCTAACCTCGCTCTATATACGTACAGCAAGGATGACAAAAAGTGACAGGAAGGGACGAGCACGAGGTTACACTCTAATGTGCTTGATGAAACCTTATGTTTTCTTATACAAATATAAAAAAAATGCAAATTAAAAACTCAACAATGCTTGTAAATCCAATTTCTCGACTCTTAAGATTTTAATGAAAAAATTTTTTTGTCATTAAAAAGACATCCCACGCGGACAAAAATATATGTCAAAATATATGCAAAAAATAATATAATATTACATTTTGTAATATAAATTTTTATAAATAAATCTTGTTCATCATAAACGTGTCGATAATATAATAGGCACAACTTTTGATGTAATTAATTATTGAAATGATATCAGTCATGATAATGACTGAAAATATTATATCATGGCGAGTACAATTCATGTTGTAAAAATTACAATTTAGGTTTTAACTAATGAAATTACATTTTTTCCCAATGAAATTTTGCGAAAACGAATTTCGGGTTGATTTTTTCTAAAAAAATTATATTGTTATGAATACAATGTTTATTGTAAAAAAAAACAATCTAGATTTATAATAGATTTGAATGAGTACGATATTAATTGTATTTTCACTACTCGCATTGTACTTACTACAATTTATTTTTATTTATTTATTTATTTATTTTTCCAAAAACGAAATTTTGATCAATTTTTGTTTTGAAAAAATGTTATAGTAGTGTAATAATAATATTAATTATACACCTGACAATTTTCTTTGTGCTCATCAAAATTCGTCTTTTTTAAGCTAAAGCAATGTAAACTCATTTTCCGCTTTTTTAATGTGATCGTAGCGCCATCTCCAAAAGTGAACTATGGATTAGTCCTACAAAAAAGAGTGATTCGGAGGTATAAAAATTATTTCAAACCTAATGACGTTCAATTAAATTTTGTTTCTTTGTAATAATCTTTCTTTAATTTATGTACTGAAAAATGATTAAATTAAAAAAAAAATTATCAAAAATAATTATTGTGATTAAAAATGTAATTACAATATTACATTACAAGAAATTTGAATTTGTAACAAAAACCGATTCGGAGAAATTCACAACATCAACAATTATTTCTCAGAACTCAAACTCAGATTGTCACGATTTCTGCTACGGTTGTTTACATATTATTGTTGTGGCGCTGCCGGAGCTATAGCATCGGGCGTACTGTATTTACCATCTAACATTTTTGCATTTTTTGGTTTTTGTCTATTTATTGTGGTTTGTTGATACACTTTGAGAAAAAAAATTAAAATCTTATAATTAAACCTGATGCTGTTAATGCCAAAACAACTGAATTTAGCGTTTTAACTTTTCCAAATTCTTTTGAGTCTGATAAAAGAATAATTTGGCATTTTCATTGGGAAGAGGTTATGTTACTCCACCGTTTTTTGCAGTTCACCTAAAGTATTCGTTGTTGATTTGATACATTTTAATTATTATACTTATTTTTATCTCAAACTGTCGTTAACATAGAATACTCATTAAATTATATTTTTATTAAATTAATTAATAATTTTTTTTCATTTACAGTTTATCACAAGAACTAAACGTTTCATCCCCATGGAAGTTACATCGAATTGTCACTGGTTGTATATAGAAAATGTAACACTGTAAGATCGTAAAATCTCGACCAGCTATGGATGAAGTCTATAATTGTATATATGATAAGGTATATACCTGGATATACAAAAGAATTTTTCTATTATGTTTATTTTCAAACAATATGTTAAGGTAATTATTTATCAATTAATTATTATTATCATCATCTATTTTATTTTTTTTATTCTATATAAAATACATACGGATATATTTTAAATATAGAAAATACAAGAAATATATATATTTTGAAATATATTTTTGTTTGTGTAAGAAAATTTAAATTCATATGAATTTATATTACATATATGGAGTATATAAATGTATTTACAGTTGGCAACATATTTACGTATGTTTTATGATATAATCTCATACATGGATCCATATATGACTCTACAAAGAAATGCTCTGAAATTCCAATTTTTGTTATCTCGACTTGTGAACAAGTTTAAAAGAACACGCTCCTAATGATTCTATCTTTTTTAGGTGACGTTTATAATAGATTTCATAACTAATTCATACCACTAAGACTTCATAGTATGTGATTCCACTTAAAAGAGAGCATTGCTGTACCACACCTCATCTTGTGCATTCTCCGTGAAGTTTTCACATTAGGTTACAATTTCTCCCTGGGAAAAAAGAATCAATGTAACAGTAAAGATAACAAGATATACAAACAAACTAAAACCGGATCGTTGAGCTGATGGTTCTCATCGTTCCAGAAAAGATCTGATATTCGTAGACAATTTGTTTTGTTGTTGATTTTTAGTTCACACGAATTTTAATCAAGTGTCATTTTATTATTCGCGGAATGAGATTCGCAAAATCATTTTGTTCTCATTTGTGCCATTTTGCTACTAGATTTTAGACTTTAGATATCATCTTTTGGAAAATCGCTGCTAACTCTTTATTTTGATTTCGATCAAAACTCTTTCAGTCTTTTAATACAATTTGAAAAATCAACACAACAGACTTTTGTAAAGACATTTTCATTTTTTTTACATTTCTAATCGTTCAATTTTGTAAATCCATTTAAACGTTTCAATAATTGTGACATGACGACAACTTTTTTATTTTCTTTATTCTTGAATTTTTTTTATTTATCAGATCTTTTTTTTGGCTACAATTATGTTAAGAGTTTGCCAATTTATTAAGTAAGTTTCAAAACAACATTTCAGTTCCTCAAAAAATGTGATTCTTTTATATATACTTTTTTATATTTCATATTTTCTATACAAATAAGTAGAAACCCACGTTTGAAAAAGTAAATAATGAACGGCTCATTGATAGTATGAGATGAAACCAAAGGGGATTTTTAAAAGATATTGACAAAAATCGCAGCACGCGCGAAAAAAGTTGTCGGTCCCCGGTGGGTTGCGCAAAAGTTTGAAAAAAAAAAGAAGCAAAGGAACCGATTGGGCGTTGAGCCGCGCGTCGCTTCACGATCGCTCGAGTTTGTTACGGTCAGCGTCCATCTGGAGTTGAAACATTGATGATTCAGCTCGGGCAAAGTTTTACGGCGAAAAAGAACAATCGCGTCATACGTCTTGGGCCGGACTTTTGCGCGCGGTCGAAAAACAATAGGAAGTGACGCGCGATGGAACAGCGCGCCTCGCATACAAATACACCTCGGAATGAAAGATTCATTCAATAGCAGAGGGGATTTTCGAAATGGATCAGGGGGCAGGGGCACGATAACTCGGTTAGCCCCGCGTTCGCCTGCGATCTGTATTCTGTCTACCGACATGCCGACGAGTTTATTAGATCGCGCGCGCCGCAACGCAGACACCTTTTTATGTAGAGTGCAATAATGGAATGAAACCTTTTATTCTCTGCCTGCGCATCAATTTCATCTTCGAGAATACGTTTGGTTCTGTGCCTTCATTTTTGTCACGTTTAGGATGCGAGACAATTTCAAACTTATCAGAAACGATTTGGAACAACTGTGTCGGGTAATTGTGACAAGTTGATGTGATTCTGACACTCAAATGAATTTCGCTATTTCATGAAAACAACAAACAAAGAAACAAACAATGTTATACGAAAGTGAAATTGAATGTGAAGATTTGAATTAAAAGATGAGGAAAAACAAATTAAATCAATTTTGGATAGCGGCAATTATAATAATTTATTTGTATATGTACATCTGATCTTAAGTTTTTGTAGAAATTGTGATCAGTGGTGAAATCGACTGCTACTTCTTGCTCAATGAAATCTGTTACTCTGTTCCTGCAATGAGACACCGATATTGTACAACTTGGATTGTAATTTTTTCATATTATAATGAGGACAAGACAAATCGTAATTTTTACTATTTGTATCGCAAGTTACAATATGAATTGTAATTTTCGTCAAAGATCATTCGAATGTTAGTTCAAATTCTGTTTCCAAAGCAGAAAAATTTGTAATTCTTTTAAAAGATGTGCACATTTTAAGTTTTGACTTTTTTTAAATGATTAATGAAAAATAAATGATTATTTTTAATGCATGGTTACAATATATACATTGTACAAATTTACTATCTCGATTGTTCTCAGTACAATATTGTATTTTAACTTTTTTTACTATTTCATATATCGGAATCAGCACAATATAGCTTGTACCCACTACGATATCGGTTTTTCAGTGAAGACAAAACGTGATATTCATCGCAATGTAATTTTCTAACTAAAATCACTGCATTTGCTAATAATTTTGTTATTAATATTAAATTTGTTTGCAGACTTGCATATTAAAATGAATCAAATTATTGAAGGTAAACTTTTTAGTTTGAAATATTGATTTTTTCATGTTCCAAGAAAATCAGACATCCCGGATGGTTTTACGAGTCCGAACACATGTTAGGCTTGAAAAAACCTTTTGAATTTTTTTTTGGTCGTAATCAAAAAATATCTGGAGAAAAAGATTTTGTTCCCATGCCATGTGTTTGGCAGTTTCTTTTATTCTTTTCTCGAAGAAAGTGATAAGTTGTATTTCACTTTATTTGGAACCATAAAAATGTAAAACTTCTGCTAAACAATTCAATCAAACTAAAAATAGAAAAAACATTGAACGAAAAAGTTGGAGGTACAATCCAAAATTGATTAATTTGAATACCGAAAAAAAAAAAGAATAATGTTAATTTGTTCAACTGCAAAATGTATTCGCAGGTTGGTTGGCGAGAAAAAATTTTTTTTTGATTGATTAACGGGGACTTTGAGTTGAGCAGCAGAAAACGTCTTGAGAAGATAAAAGAATGTTTAATTCCCAGAGGCAGTTTGAGTTAACGCAGCGTGGGGATTCGCCCCAGTTCTTGGACTTTATTTGCCGCTTTATCTCTCGGTGAAATAATTGCTGTGACTCTGATTAAAGTCAATTTTCTCGGTCGAGCATTTTTTACCATTAATCCGGCGGGTGCGCGGGGCTCCGATTATCGTCGGAACGGAAACAAACGTGTATATGTATAATAAAATGCAATTATATAGCGAAGCTAGCGAGGCGTTCGCATAAATATTACTTGCGCCCGAGCTTACCTTACGAACAAATTAAATTCAACTGGCTAGATTTATTACAGCGCACTTTCGTACTCGGTCTAACAATTCCTTTCACTAAATCATCGCCCAAAAAGTTTCGTCCCACTTGTACGCCGTTTTTATCATTGTTCGTTACACATTAATTGGCCTATTAAATTATATTCATTCTGTTGCCCAACATTTGTTTCATTATATATTTTATGAATTTCATGCAATTTGTTATGAAATAAACGTAAACATATACAAACGGGAAAATAATTAGCACTATTTGAGGCGGTATGAAAAATTTGCTTTGTTTACAATATTGAGGCGAGGTCAGAAATGGGAATGAAACAATTTTTTTTTTCAACAAAAAATATCAGGATATTGTTTGAAATTTCAACCAATCTGCAACATATATTTTGTTTTTAAATTTTGATTTTGTAATCCCACACTCGCGTGGACGAAAATATATTTTCAAATATATTCAAAATATATAGCATGTAAATGAAATATAAACTTGTATATTTCGTATATGAACCGTTTATATTTTGAATATAAAACGACGAGATCGTATATAAATTTATAATATACATTTTTTTAGATTTTATAAAAATATATTTTTTGAATATACTAAAATATATGTATTTTGACATATATTTTAAAATGTATATTTTTTTAATATTTTATTTGTATAATTTATTGCCGCTGTATAAAAAATTCATCAATGACTTATGAAGAATATAACGGATGTATTGTAAATATAGAAAATATACGTAAAATATATTTTGCAATATATGTTTGTTTGTGTGGGATGTCTTCTGACCTCAACGTGATTTTTGTAAACAAAACTCACCTTTCACACCGTCCTAAGTGGTTGAAAAGTAAATGATAAAAATAATGGTTCCGTTTAAGATTGTATGAAAATCCAAACAGACAAAAATATATCTTTAATTTTATTTTACACATATTTCCTACTTTTAAAATACGTGTATTTAAAATAAAATACTCAAAAATTATATATTTTGGTTATATTTTAAACTTATATATAATGAAATTTAAAACCAAATCTATAATGAATTGTATTGCTGCAAATATATTTTATAGACCGAAATATATTTCACTTATATTTTCAAAATATATTTTCATCTGTGAGGGCCTATTAACAATCTAAAAATTTTGATTTTACTATTTAGATTGTTATACTTGATTCATTTTATGATTTTTAAATTTATTCGCTGAAAAAAATGCTACCTTCAATCAAGTATATTCAACTTGAATGAAGTAGAAAATATTCTCACATATATTTGAGAATATATATACTTGATTGAAGTAAAATTCGATTGATTCAATCTAAAAACAGTTTAAAAAAGTAAAAATATACTTGATTCAAGTGAAATATACTTAATTCAAGTAATTGTTTTCAGGTATATTATATACTTGATATCAGTGAGTTTTTTTCAGTGTTCAAAATTGTTACGGTTTCGACAATACTTTTTTACTGTTGAAATTCAGTTTTCTCAGTGGAAACAACAAATGATGAATTATGAATATCTTTAAGTAGATCAATAGCTGAAAATCTTGGGATCAAATTGATTGACGAAAAGTAGCACCAGTTGCGGGAGGGTAGAAGATTTAATAGAAATACAATGGCTGCTATTCGGGGGAATGCCAACATCCCTAGACGCCCGTTTGGCACGAAAAATAAATCAAACTTCAATACGCTAAGTGGTAGCGTTTGATACTAAACAGGCTGTGTTTCCTCTTGATCGTGTGCCATCTCTGTTACCGAAATGAAACTCAACTTAATTCCAATATCAATAAAGATGCCACTATCGTACTGACCCTTCGCAGATTTCGCGCCTTTAAAATATTGTCCACACAAAATGCACGTTAAATTTGGTTGAAATCGAGTTGATTAGTTTATTGATCTGACAAAATATTTGTATCAGGTTTTCGTAACTGTTTTTTTTTTTTTTTTTTTTTTT
>JAAMPD010000386.1:0-55014 GCA_025266255.1 Trissolcus basalis | reverse complement strand
TTTTCGTTATTTTTTGTCAGCCGTCGATAACGATTGGAAAAATAACGAAAAACTAACAGCGCGTTTTCTCCGTCGCTAAATAATTCAGTGACGCATTCGATTTGAATAAGCAATTGACTGCTAATGAAAAATTGCTGCGCCGGGAGGNGAAAAAAAAATTGTTTCACCAAGAAAATATATAAATTCGATGGAAAAGCCTTAAAACTTATAAAACTTGGCTTGTTCTTGACATAATATTTCCGGTGCGCTCTAAGAGCGATAAATTATAATTTATCCGACGACATAAAATTATTACCGCTCGCTCGGAGGGAAAATAATAAAGACGCATATAATTACGCTTTTATGCGCCGAACTATTGCCATTTTTATGTTTGCCTTCTTTATAACTGCACGTTTCTTATTTATGTGCCGATTTCTTGACACGTCGCTTTTTTTTCTTCTCTCTCTTTCTTTCTCTCTCGAATAGAGAAACTTTCATTGTTTTGAAACGGTGTTTAACAGAAAGTATAGTATACCTATACATAGCACTGGCCGTTAAAGCATTTTATGGCTTTTATTTTTACGGCCGAAACACTAATTCTCGGTAACAACATTTCCAAAGATTTTTGTGTCAAACCGACCGATTTTTCATAAAATTTTATTTCGATAAAAATAAAGGACGAAAAAAAAATCCCATTGCCCCCGTTGAGAGGGAACTTGATCGGTGAATATTTTTGCGCGACATATTGTAAATATCTGCGTTATGAGAATGTTCGACGTGAATACTTAAAAAGCTTACCGGCAACGTACGATAATAAATATTCACGGCAAGGACGCAGGAGCGTTAAATTCCCGCTGTGAGAGTGTACGCAACCGTTTATTTTATTAGTCATAATTGATCGAGCATAATTTGCCGGAGTGAAATATAAAGTCCGATTTTATTGAACGGTGTCGTAAATCGGCGAGTACACTTGATCCCGTTTTATTTTAGTTTAACCGTGAATACGATTAATTATATGTTACAAAAATTAACAGTATCGATTGGAAATAGAAACACGCGGTGTGTTTTTTTAACTCCACAAAATTTTCTAGACTAAAATTGTCATTTCATTAAATTGATTACTCGAAATCAATTTTATCAATAAATACTCATTGAATTATAATTCTTATAATTATTTTTGTATTTTGATCATTTTGATATTAATTTGATATTTCATTGAACCAATTTTTCTGATTTTATTTTTATGATAATTTTATTAGATGTAATTTTTGTATGCTATTAAAAAGTAAACAATTGACAAAAAGTAAAAATGAATTGGAATTGAATTTGGGAATTGAATAAAAAAAATTTTAACTCCCTAAAAACGTAATTCCCCTGATAGAGTTAAGTGCGCGACCTTTGAAAAATGTAAGTCCAATCAAATTGAACGAGCAATTTTTCTTGCTGCGCCGGTGTTGTCTCGGTGCCTGTCAAAATCAAATTGTTCACTTTGTGCGCGCAAAATGCAGTAGGCCAACGCGTGACTCCGATGGCAGAGAGAAACGCTAATAGAATAACTCACCCCTAGGAATTTTTAACGGTCGATTTGGTTTGCAGGGTCTTCCCTCTTCTTCGTAGTCGTTTAGTTAGTAAGCCCCGACAGTTTTCTGAACACGAACACGCATACGTCGACGTCTGAACGAATCAAGGGGCTTGTGACAACACTATTTCAAGAGGCTTAAATGGCAGGAGGAAGAAAAATTACAAGCGCGTAAAAAAAGGCTTTTGCTGTCGCTTCTTTTGAGACTTTGCGGATTTGAGGAAATATTATTTGACTTTTCTCTTCCTCGTTCGGATTAATTTCATACCGGGGCATCAAAAACTGACAAATCATCATTTAATAATCATTACATAAATGAATTACAAAAATAATATACAAATGAAATTGATAAAAAATCACAGAATTTAAAAAGAGCTAATTTATTAGTGATATTTTTTAAAAGATACCTTTTAATATTTTTTAATATCAATATATAAAAAAGCCATTCATTGAAAATAATAAATGAAAAAATAAAAATGTTCATCCTGAAAAAAATGGTATAAAATGACAGTAAACAAATTTAAAAATCAAGTGAAAAACTAAACAAATGATATACAAAATCAACAACAAAACAAATTAAGAAATTTTTAACTGAAAGACTAAAAACTTATCAGGCGTGAAAAAACGTAAATCTTTTGAGAAGCCTGAATGTATGAAAACAGGTCAAAAGAGGAGCGGTGAATTTTTCATTTTGTCATTGTATAAGTCGGTGGTATCTTGTGCAAAAGTGTGCTATCTTTCTACGATTCTTCCATTGGGATGTTTCGTCACGCTGGGGGGTCAAAACTGGCCGCAGATGTCGGCCATAAACCTAAGCTCGACGCGACCCTCGAACAAGATCGTCGTTGCCTTGTATAAGTATTTTCCTGCGCATTGTATATCTCTCGGCCGTTGAATACACACCCTTAAATAAATCCATCCACAGTGCCGACGGCAAAACCACCCTGCCAGTTCAGATTAGATGTACGTGCCGTTCCACCGTTATCTCTCGTTGATACGCCACGATATGTCGCAATCCCATCCCTGGGCGGCTATAAAAGATACTGACGCGTCGTTTGTGAGTAAACAAGTGTGTTTGCACTTCTGGTTTCGCTCTCACTGAGCGACGGAACCCATTTCATCTCGAGAAATCATAAGAATGGAAATGGACAGACACGAGGAGGATCAAACAAAAGGATAATTCGTCTGAAAAAAAAGTTCTCATGAATGTTAATCCCACCCTTGCTCTCCGAAAATCGACTCTGACGAAATATGAGAAAATTTTTTTTGCAAATGATTGCAGAGAGTGAAATGTTCGTTTCGCATTATAATTCCCGGCGTTTTTATCTGTCCACTTTTTTTTTGCTCTTCTGGTTGCAATTATTCTCCGGTGCAGTGTTTGAAATTAATTTCCAGCTTTTGTATGCATTACGCGATTTCAAATCAGCAAATTTTATATTATCCTGGTTTTTTTCTCGCAGAATCAATCTGCACTCAATTCGCCAGATGCGGCATAACCGGGAGAGAGAAATCGTCCAATTTACAATAAACTTATTGATATTGCCATCGCTCATTCAAAGGGTCGCTTTCGCCTCGGGGAATTTACCAGAGCCACGCGTATGTCTGTTTGAATAATTATATTACAATATCACGTCCTTGCAAATTCACATTCAATTTCTCACAAATGATTTGCCGTCACCCACGACAACACGTCGAGTTGTGAATTGGACTGATGAAATTACGTTATTTCGTTTTTCTCATTTTCGTCTCGTTTTTTTTTTTTTTCGTTCGGTCGTAGGGAGAAAAAATTTTATATTCTTACTATACACGTTTCAGCTCATTAGATGAAATGGTTTTTATGTTTTGTGCGGTTAGTTTGCAGATATATCACAATCATTATCCATGAGTCGGGGCAATTCAATAACATCAACAGTACGACCCTCTCGACGGAGAAGAGATATTGCCCGGATTTCGGTATTTCAATTCCATCAGCACAATTAGTCGCCCGACGCGAAAGAGGGACTCAAATCGCCTCCCAATCATCCTCTAATCGGATATATTTATTACTTTGACGTAACATCTGTTTGGGCAAATCATTAGACGGAATTTGAGCACCACATTTAAAAGCATTGAGTGTTCACAAAATTATTTCTCACATCAAAAGGCACATAACTTTTTTCCTCGTTCAGTTATTTGGTTATCTTAATTATAACCAACTAAAAAGAAATACCAAAAAAAAAAAAAAGAAATCACTTTGAATAAGTTCAAGAATACATTCACACAATTAGTTCAAGAATAATGTATAATAATATTATATTTTCTGTTACTTTATGTAAAATAGTTTTTGAAAATTGAACAAGTTTTTTTTTGGCGAATTTTTTTATTTTAATGAAAGAAAAAGTGGAGTGGTAAATATTTGCCACAAATTGGCTCGGTCATTTGTACAATTTCAACGAATGCGAAAGAAATGCAAAGGCGAGCGAGCGAATAAAGGTGTCATCGAATATCCGGCGAGCATTCCTCGAATGCCGCTCTCAAATAAGGCCGCCCAGCCGTCTCACTAACGACTTGTACTTCGGGTTTTAATTAGACGATTGGGATCGCCAATTGCGAGAGATAGATGCAATGCGGATAGATGTACGCTGCGCTGGCCATAAACGTGCGCGCTCGCTAACTGCGATCCACATTGTCGGCCAACCGGCTTCTTTGCACACCGTCGAAGTGCCTGTGCGAGGCGAATCGGCAAATTACGCCCATTGAAATTCAATTCCACATGTGGTCTAGCCGCCTATAATTAAATACGTGTTCTATATACGTTGCAGGTGTTTCTTAAACTAACAACCTATTCTTGTACAAAAAAAATTTTGCCATCCCTATTATACAAAATACAAAACAAAGAAAAGTCAAACAAAACAAACATCACATTAGGTGTAGGTACTTGTATCACTTTTGTGCATAATTTAAAACTATTTTTACCTTTCAACATCCATTCAGCTTTGTGTCAAAAAATGTTTTCTGTTATATAAAACATATTTTCCTCGGGAAATTTAATTTGTAATTGTTTTGTTAAATTCTGTTTCCAGCATAATTAAATTATAATTAAAATCTTTCTTATACTTCATCTCTGTTCTCCTTGTTATAAATGTGCAGAGGTGTAAAAAAAATTTGTTCTCAATTTATCTTCGCAATTGTGTGCTTATTACTCACGGACTTCCGTTCGTCATCCGAACGCGATTTTCGTTCCCATATTTTGCAGGTTGTAATTCCGAAATGACTAAATATATAATCGCTCCTGAGCGGATGTCGAAATCTGCCGTAGAAATTAAGATGTGCTTGCTCAGATCGTAAATCTAGCGTTCGAGCAATAAATAATTGATTAGATTCGAATCGGAATAAATCGCGACACCTGCAGCTGACGTCACGGCTAACCATAATCCGACAGATAACGAGTTTTACGTTACCCCGGACTTTTGCAATGTGCAAGTTTTTTTTCCTTCTCTCATTTTTTTTTCACTGCAACACCGTGGCGAAAAAACCAACCAACTGGCGTGTCGCTGGAAAAGGAAAAGTGCGCATGAAAAGCGCTTTGATTTATCCGTCTGGTGAATTTTGAAAACATTCGAGCACCGAAGACGAGCATTTATGAGCGACATTATCGTCGCAAAGAGCGACTTACCAATTGTGATTGAAATTTATAGCAGCGCGGCAAATTACATCGAGGCAAAGAAGCGAAAACGGTCGGTCGGGCTATAAAAGCGATAATTTAGTTTTTTTTTCCTTGGATAAATAAGGTGTTGGATTTTGTCGAAGCGTGACGTCCTTCGTTGTCACGAATCACGAGGTTGGAAACGAGCATTTAACTGCATCATGACCTCGTGAAGACGTGTCTCTGGCGCGTCAGTGGGTTTTGCGCGCAGATGCGCGATGATTCGCGCATTTACGCGGACACGATCACGGATGACCGGCGGTGGTGTGCGCGCATACACTTTCACTTGGATAATTCCGTCGGTTCGACTCCTTCCTCGTGTCTGGTCAGAAAGCGTGTTCGAGCCTCCTCTTTGCGGTGTATATATTTTCATCGACGCGAATGTAAATTATGAACTGGCGGCGCAAGATTTTATCGTGACACCGCGGCAATGAGCCGTGTTCTTCCAATCATTGTAATTACTGTCTCTCATATGCTTGAAATTTAATGCCAAGTTGAATTATAATCACTGTAATTAACGTGATTTCACGTGAAAATATTTGATAGAACAATTCGATAAGCTGATTATAATACTACACGCCGTGGGTACATATTATGATAATTATTACGTTGCGCGTTTGCATATCGAATCGTTTTCAAGAGAAAATATTTACTAGTCATTATTCGTGCGAGAACACCTTCGACTAATTATACGCAGTCGCGTTCTGCCAACTAATGCCTTCGAAAAGTATATTCCGTTTCATTACAATGTGTAATGTTTTAATTGACCGATTTCTTTATTTTTTATTGCCAATGTCATGCATGTTCCCACTTTTTTTCTCATAATCTTGTGTTAACATTATTTATGTCCTATTCCAAGTTGTAACAATTTCAAATACTGCAATATCATTACCTTACATTTAGCCGTTGCACAATGTTCAATTTTTTTCAACTTTTCTTAGATTCTACAAAGTATAATTTATTTGAATAAAACAACCCTTTTCAAATGTATATTTTATTATTCTAAATTGAACACAGTTATTCAACTACCAAATCCAATTTAAAAAATTATACATTTGAATTTCATTAAAACAATTAAAATGAAAATAAAAAGTTTATTCGATTTCATATATTGAGTTTTGATTAATTTTTTTAATTGCAGAATTTCAAATTTCAAACCCGTTCGGAATTGTTCCGGTCTCATCGTGGTGCAGGACAAAAACTCTGCTTTTTGTCATTTCGCAAAGTCAACGAGAGTTGATTGCCTAGAAAATCCTTGCCGAGTACTACGGGTGTTTCAACGTCTTTTTTATAGCACGTTTTTTTGTCGTGCGAAAACGAGACGGAAATAACAGGAGCGAAGAGGATAAAAATTTGGGCTCTCAAAAGGTCTGGTATGTCAATGAAAAAGTAGACTTCATCTTGCGAGGCCAATCCTAGACCTTCTTCCCTCCACTACCGTCTCGAACAAACATGTAAACATCCACGGCGACACGGAGTGATTACCTACCGACTGTGCGTTGGTTCTCGCGATTGTTCTTCTCAACGTCTGTGGAATAGGATTGTAGGGGCACTCGATGCGTGCACGTCTGAGTGCAAAAACGTCACAAAGGGAGATGGCAAAGCAAGATTGCCAGGAAAAGCATAACATTTATCGTCATTATAGAAATACGGAAACGTGCCTGCTTTTTTTCAACTTCGAACGTTCGCGACGTCAAAAGTGCATTGATTGGATAAATTTTTTTTCGCCCGTTTGAAATATTTATCTTCAATTATGTTACTCCTATTTTTATACATCGCGTTTTTAATTGAATCGCGGTCGAGTCACAAAATCATTCAAGTTTTTTTGTCCGTCGATCGATTTAAAAAATTGCCAACAGTTTTGTAAACAGTTTCAAGTTGTTGATCGCATAAACAAGTGTTTATTTGGTGTAATATTTTTTTGATGGGAGAGAGAATTGTTGACTGAATAATTCATTAAAAAGCATACCGGGATTGAAAATCAATTTGTACATTCAGTCTCGTGTTACATAATGCACGCTCTTTAATGATATTGAACGTTAACATTTTCTTGTCATTACATATTTTAGTTGGATTTAGTGGACGCCACTTTCTACGCGACCGTTAATAATTAGCAGGCATTTAAATTCCAGTTCGATAAAGCACCAGAATTGATATCGGCATGGAGAATGAAAATAATACATGAAATCATATAACATGACATAAACTGCGAAACGCACTAACGTAAAATGGGGTTTGGTAATCAAGTGATATCATAAAATTTGAAATGATATCGCGGAACTTTCATCGATGATTGCGCCATCCAAAATTATAGGCCGTTAATCTTCCCGTCAATTACCTCTTGGACGAAATTTTTTTTTTTCTTTTTTGAATATTCGAGTTTTCATCGACGACAAAACATATGTTATTTACGTGACGATGCGGCGAATCGAAAACGAAATGAAAAAGAGATAAATCGCGCGCGAACGAAAACGTCTCTCTGTTTCGAGAGGCGAGGTGAAAAAGCGCCCTGATCAATAACAATTTTCGGTTCGCGTGATTCAACACACGTTTGATTTATTTAAAAAATTTTGCCGCGGGAGGCAACGAAAAAAAAAGAGATCGTTATTCCGCGACGCGCAAAAAAAGCAGTTACACTGACGTACACTCTGCCAATTAGATTTCGCGTTGTCGCTGAAAGCAAACGCGGAATGAAATAAAGGCTCGGTTGGGTATATATATAAAAAGCAGCGCGATGCCAAAGCAGATACGAGCTTTGAGGTTGCGAGTCATGATCCGTGTTCAGCAAAACTATTAGCACACGATTCGTGTCGTACGTAATGCCACATCATTTTTCAAAGCTTCAAACATAATTTACACTGAACAATAGTACGCCCGATGAATATTCATCCAGAGTCTTTCCCTGTTGCAATTTCCATTCCTATTATACACCCAACTCGTCATTATCGTGCGTCTTAAATTTTATTTGTCACCAAACGTTCGCGCATTTTTCCATCTGGTGAGAAAATTAATTATCATTGGACAGATCATCAATTTTGTGATGCAAAAATCGTACGATTATTTATTGCATCGAACTCGAAAACAAATACTTTTTAGATTCATTGTTTGGTATTTAGAAACATTTTATTTTTCGTTTTTGTTGTCATTTCAACTTGTTCAGGTCGCTTTATTATTTTTTATTTCCATTTTCTGTACCTTTTGTAATGATTTTTCTTTATCCGAATTCTTTTATTTTGAAATTTTGTGTTTCATATTTTTCTGGTTTTATGTTTCCAGTTTTTGGAATGAGTTGCTTTTTGATGTTTGTTATGCTTCTTGTTTTTGTTGTGATTTTTATTTGGTTTTGATTTTTGTATTGTATTTACTTGATTGAATTCGAATTTTGTTTTACATTCTTTGGTATGTAGTATTTTATTTTGATTTTTTTTACACTCTCCACTGATATCTCTTGCAGTTCCAAAAACTGCAAACAAACGTAAAATTTTTGGAATGCCAAAAAAAAAAAAATGTTGCTGCCTGTTATGAATTTCTCGGTAACAATTATTAAAATATAAACAAATATGGTAAAAATAATTCTTTTCAATAATTCAAACAAATTTGAATGTTGATATTTAATTTCTCAGAAATAATTAATATAAATTTGAAATTTTGAAAATGCAACTTTTTTCACTGAAATAATGGTAGTACAAAATAATACAATTTTTCATATTTTTAAAAACTATTTTTCGTCATTTCTTTCTTTCGTTTGTTCGGTTATAAATTTTGTTTTATTTTTTTCTATATCAAAGTAATCGTTTTGATTTTGTTTTCATTTTCACTTAAGTTTTTATTTGTTTTATTTTTCATTCTGTTTTGTTTGAGTTTTTGTTTTGTTTAATATTTCTCCACCCAAGATCATATTTCATAATTGTTACGGAATATCTGTTTGTATACAAAATCATCGTCGATGAATAATGACTGGTTTTCATTCATATTTTCGCACATTAGTGCGATGGAAAAAAAAATCAGCTCAAACGTTATGAAATCAATTGACATGTTTTTCCACTCGAATGGCATTATATTTCTACGAGATAATAATCACCCGCGGGTATATAACCAATTGACAGTTTCGTTAGCGTACGTGCAAAAGTTACGTATTACCTGTTTATTAACTGATTATAATCGGCAGAAATTGTTTGCAGCGACGTGATTTTTGCTCGAGCGCTTATTTGTTAAATGTCATAATGTTTACTCGCAATTGTGAAAGTTTTGTCGCGGTGTGTGCCTGTGTACTTTGACTGTTCATCATTGAGGAACGAAAAAAAAAATATCGATCCTATGCAAATATTGTTCACGTTGCAATAGACCAATGCTTTTGCGACGTAAACGTACAATTACGTAATTACGTTTCTTAAAGTTTCGAAATTTTCGCCATGGTCCAACAAACACCCACATTTTCAAATGCAAATCAAAACCAAATGAAGTATATACATTTCATTTTTTCTTCCATTATTAGATGCAATTTTTTTCTACTTTTTCAAACGTATCCGAGGTGTACAATTTAGCTATTTTCAATTATATCCAACATTATCTTATAGCATTTTCGTTGGGTATAAGAAAATGACCAATTACAAAATAAGAAGCTGACAGTTTTACCCCCCCCCCCTCCCCAATCCTTTGACATATTTATGCCCATAAGATAAAGACAGAGAGCTGACATGTTTTGCAATTTTTTTGTACGTTTAATGAAATATGAACACATCGTCATTAATAGCGGTGCTCGTCTTTGCCATAATCCTTATTATCCTAAAGAGATCATCTATAACCACGGGCGATGGGCGGTGGCTTCAATAATACTTGCTGCGTACCTAATGGGTCTTACCAAGCGTGTAAGCCTACTAATGTACCTCTCTCCCTCGACCGCCGCCCCCTTTTTTTCTCGTTCTTTATTCTCGCTCGATACACACGGTCGAGCACCTACTGGCCGCTGGATATTGTTCGGGGGATCATAAAAGGCGCATTAACCAAATAAATATATTTGACCCTTGGCTCAACTAGCTGCTCGATAAACAGGGGCTCTAAATCGGGGGAGACATTTCGTGAGGGATTATCTGTCAAAATAACAGCGCGATACATTTATTTTCCAAGTTTCGTGATCGCTCACGCGATCCGACCGCGATTACAGATATCAAAATGGAAATGACATTTTGCCTCGCAGAGAGAGAAACAAGAAAATATAGTTATCAAATTGGTCTGGGTACTGAAAGTAAAAGTGCGCAATTTATTTCATCCTCTTTCTCTTCTGTTTTTGTTTCGTTCTGTTCTGCTTCTTTTTTCTAGCAAATTAATGGAACACTTGGAGCAATTAAAAGATCGTGCGATTCCGCTCGCTTAGAATCGTGTTTTTAATAATAACGACGAGCAGCAGGTGTCGGTGGTCTAATATAAGACTCACTTGGACGATCACATGGCCAGAAGAAAAAGGGTGAAGCGTGCACCACCTGTTCAAACGTGAAGCGAGTAATGAATGAGCTGCCCGCATGTGTGTACATTATTTTTCCTTGAACACCGACGATACAACCGAGCGGCACGCAAAAATGAGTCAGTTTATGAAATTAGTATCGACACAAATCATCCGTCCGTGCGTGTAAGCTATTTGCGCATGTGTAAAAACGTTTTCAACAAAACGACACTAACAAATTCCTCGACGGAAATTTGTTCTTACATACGTTTATTCTTTTTTCTTTTTATTTTATTTTCTTTTTCCGAATTGCAGATTGTTGAACGAAATTATTGGAAAATTAATTTGTTGTGTCTTAAAAGTGGCTGGAAGAAAATGTTAATTAAAATGTGAGTGGAACCAATAACATGTTTTTTCACATTCTTATCGGTTTGATTTGTTTTTGTAATGAAAAATTATAAGTTATTTGACATTCTTGTTACAGAAACACATGTTAAATCTCGACGAGTATTTCTGAAAGCAAATTTGCAGCGGATCTGCTATTTTTGTCGAAATACGACTATAATTACCCGACCAGCTCCACGAAAACACTTTGATCCGCAGAATTCCTCAGGAAATTTATAACATCCTGCTAAACCACCAGTACATCGGACTCTCATCGGTAGCTCTTTCTTGGTATAATGAAAACGGCCGTTAGATGTCCTGAGACAACTAAAAGGCTCAGAGTAAACACATCAAACGAAGGGTATCAAACTCAAACAAAATCAACAAGGGTTTGTTAAATGCAAACAAATATAAATGATTCAAAAATATTTTATTTTCGGCTGTGAAATTGCAGTTCAGAGTTTAGTATACTAATTTTATATTTTTAACGGAAAATTACACTTTCAGTGTAATTTTACCTGAATTATTTTGTGAAATCACAAAATACTATACTATATTATACTTAAAATGCAAAATCACAGAACTTTTATGAAAAAAAGTAAAATTACGAATCATGCTCTTATTTTACTATATGTTGTAATTTAAAAAATAGATTAAATTTATATTATAAATGTATGAAATGAATTCACAAAAAAATTGTAAAATAAGTCCATCACGTATGTGATTTTACATTTTTGATGTAAAATAACAAAGCTTGTACCATCATTTTACATGATGTATAATGTATATGTCAATAAATTTTTACGTTTAAATATCATGTTAAAAAAAATTAAAATAAAATGTATTTATGTATTATGATTCGCACAAAAATTAAAACCTAAATCCAAATAATTTACATTGACAAAAAAGATTTGTCAAATAAGGCGACGCATATTACAATTTTAAGCACTTGATTTTCCAGTGCGATGGTTAAATTTAATTTGCAAAATGACGATATCATATTATATCTACGCGCATAACCAAAATTTGCGCTTATTCGAAAAGCATTGAAGCTCTGGCGTGCTTCATAATCGAAAATTCAGCTTTTGGAGTGTGGGTACGAGTCGTATGCTAATTATCTACAAGATCGCTGCAATTCCTTGTCAAATTCCAGCTGAAGTGTCTTCTCGATTTCTATTATACGATTTGCCGGGCTCCGCCTAAATGTTCAAGTGAAACTCTCGGGACGGAACGAGGTGCTCTCATGACACTCATTTTGAGGCATCAACTCCGGTCTATGCAGTGGCGGTATTGCGCACCTGCACCTGAATCGATGTAATGAGCGTTCTAAGCACCGTAATAGCTGTGAGAGCAAGTGAGTGTAACTGCACTTACAGCCGTAAGTGCAGCACGGTTGCTGGTATGCACAACGTGTTACGGCCATGACGAATGAAAGAAACTCGCGCGGAGCTTCTTCTTCCGTCTCTTTCTCTCGGCTTCTTTGTTCTTTCTTCTATTTTCTCTCTCCTCGCTGATTCTCGTTCTTCGCTCTGTCCAACCAGCGGAACAGCACCGGTATTGTGCAACTTGCAGTTATAATGACTCAGATGCGAGATTATACTCTAAGAGATGTGCACCACTAAGTGTCTTAACTTGACAATAGTGCGAGCAAAAGTGTCTCACAACACGAAACAATCAACGTCTTAGATTAAGATGGTTCGTGTCTCATATCAACTCACGAGTATCTTGAATTCAGTCAATTTTTTCTAACTTACTTTTATCTTTTTATCCCTTTTCCAAATGCTTGTTCAATTAAAAATATCTTGATTTAAGACAATAAACTGTAATCAATTTAAATAACCTTTTGTAACTATTTTCCATACATTTTTTTAAATTACTAATCTAATTTCGTAATTTTGTTTTAAATCAAAGTTTTGAAATAATCAATATAATAATTTCATAAATGTAATGACTGAACATTAATTTAGAATCAAGATTCGAGTATCTTGAATTACGATAACTTTTGTAACTTATTTTTATCCCTTTCTCAGATGCTTTCGATTAGAAATGTCTTGTTTTAAGACGATAAACTATAATCAATTTAAATAACCATTTGTAACTATTTTCCATACATTTTTTTAAATTAAAAATCTTAAGTTTTTAAATATTCAATAAAATAATTTTAAAAATTGAAAGATTGAACATTTTAATCTGAATCAAAACTTGAGGATCTTTAATTAAGACAGCTGTAAAATTAAGAGTCTAAAATGAAATAACTTTTTCAAGATATTTGTGTTCCGTTATAAATATATTTATTAAATCGAGTGACTCAATATAAGACATCAACGTTCGAGAGTGTAAATATAGTGTATAATATACATCTTAATAATATTGTCTTGAAATAAGACATTCAAAGATAGAACCTGATTGTTTTGAATTAAGACACGAGTTAAAAGCACGAAGTTGAAACATTAGCGACAAAAATAAAAATCCTATTGTCTCGAATTGAAGTCTTATTTGGATGTAATGCGTGTCTTAAATTAAGTTTATATTGTCTCAAGTCAAGACAATAAACTTTTCGTATGAAAGACACGAATATTTTAAAATGCAGACACTAAAGATTCAATTGAACGAACTTTTATTGTCTCAATTAAATAAAATTGAATGGGAAAATATTGGTGTGCGAATTTGCGTGACTGTTTCAAATTAGTGGAAAACAAATTTAAATAAAAAAAGTATCTCTAATTAAGACGTTGTTTAAAGCTCGTTCGGAAAGCGTGGACAAACATTTCGTTTGAATCACAAGGAGCCAATAAACTCTTGGACTGCGTCCGTTTCGCAACTCGTCAATTCCATCGGACACCCCACTCGTCCGAACTTAGTTTTTGCTTACACCTCCGGAACTCCGACCTCGTTCTCGTAATTTAACAGATGGTTACGATTGAGATCAGGTTGCTCTTTTTGCGACGTGCCGTTTCACTTTTGCTCGTCTTCTTTCAGCCCGTCTCTCGTAAACATCAGCCGCGCACACCTCGCCCCCTCCTTTTTTCGCAGTATTAATTTCGCCGAGCGAGCTGCTCTCCGAAGGCCGCAGAGAAAATGCGGTTTATCAATTTCGATATCACGTACGAGTAATTGTGATTCCCTCCCCGAGAGCCGTGCAGCTCCGCTTTGTTCTCTCTGTTACGTATGACTGCGGTCGGAATTTATGCGTTTAGACTCGAATGATTTCGAATCTTACGCTCTCGTACACGCTTGAGCGCAAAATGTTAGCACTGTTTTATGTTTGGCGAACAATCTGTTGTGGTTTCGCATTGTGATCGGTCTCGGCTTTTTGTTGCACCGTGAATTTCGCGAAATTTATTTTCAGCACATCGGAAGTGGTCGTTCCTATTTTTTTTTCATTTTTTTTTTCTTAATATTATTCTTCTTTTAATATCAAGATCGTCGTTGATATACAAAATACAAAATGTTGCCCTCGCTTGAGGAAGAAAAAAAATGTAATTACAAGTTTGATCAAATCTTTTCCATCTTCGTGTGGCCTAATACGGCGCTGTCGAAGCCGAAATTGCACATCAGAAAATCGCACATTCGCCAAGTTCCAATATACTTGACTCCACCTCGGAACACAGCATTCCAATACGATTCAATTTGCTTTCAATCTCTATCTTTCTTTTTTTTCCCTCCTCTTTCCTCCCAGCCTTTAAACGCCACTCGAAACCGCATCGCAAGAAAGCCATTCGAGTTCCAATTCGAGGCGTATCATTCCTGCGAGCCCGGCTGTTAGGATTATTGCATTATAATTCCGGCAAAACATCTGCATTAAATTTTCCATCGGCTGGTCTATCATTAACGTAACACTCGAGACCGCGAACGAGAAACAAAACGTAAAATATAAGAGGCAATGAGGCGCACAAAAAGTATCTCACAAAAGGGAAAAACGATCGGCGAGTTTTCTTTCTTCGGCGCTTTCGCGCATTCTGTCGACCGGTGAATGAAAGCGTCGCACGCGTTACGACTCTATTATCGAGTCACGGGAGCGCGATAACAGTGGCAAAACGCCCGCGTTTTACAAGCATATCGGAGCTCGCAACTTTTATCATTATATCTGGGCAAGCGAAAGCGCACAAAAAGTCGGTGAAATATTTTTCGTTGCACGCATATGTATATATGCCCCCAGTTAAAAATTAGCATAACGCGTTTATGATTCACGATGTAGTAGCTTGCGAAACCAAAATTAAAATGCACGAAAAAAGTCGTGTAACCCGATCGATCGACACGTGTGTCCCGGTCTTGTTAATTGGTCTTTTTTTTTCTCCTGCTGTCCGTTTGCTTGTCTCTGTTTGCGTCCCCCCTTTTTTTCGAGCAGCGAGCCGTGTAATTATGGGGAATATTTTTCGTTCGACGTGTACGCGTCGTCACATTCTTTTTAGTTGCAATCTAATAAGTAGTCAATTCAAGATATCGCCTCTTACGTGCTGTTGAATTAACGACATGCGAGCGCTGTAAAGTACGGTGTGGTGCACGTGTATACGGTCCCGATACCAAGCGTCATTCATTTTTGTTGTCATTTACACACGATACCTCGGCTCCTGTTTGGAATAAGCACGATTCAAAACGGGAATCCAATTCCAACCGGTCGCTCTCTTGAGTTGTCGGTCATAATTATTGTTTATTTATTGGACTTGCTGTTCGATGAAATTGTATTTTATCTGTCATGATAATTAGCATTTTCGGTTTCCTTTTTCTTTTTTTTTTTTTTTTTGAAATGCCAATTTTCGAAACAATTTTTTTAACATTGCATATCATAATATTTGAAGTCGTACTAATTTTAAATCAAATTGATAAATAATAGATCATTCATTTATTTCATGTTTGTAAAATGTAAAAATTATTTAAAAATGGAAAATTGAACCCATATGTTTTTATTTGTTTATTTCAATGATATTGTATATAATAATTTATTTAAAAATATGATTACTCCAAAATTATAAAATTCTTTAATGAATGTACATTTTCAATACGAAAATATGTGCAAAAGATAATTAAAAAATAACGGAAATCATGTAATCATTCAAACGATTATTGATTAAATTTATAAAAAAAGAATGATAACCGTTTTTAATGTTTGTAATTCACTGCCATGTGATAATACTGGTTTCAATTTTTTACGATAATCATTTTAAATTATCAAAATGAGAAATTTTTAAAATGTTTACTATATTCACGATGAAAAAATTTCTAAATAAAAATTTTGTTGACTATTTTTTTTAAGATCAACGGCCTCCTTAAATTGAATAACAAATTGTTCAGAAGTAAACTTTGTACGAAGAAAAATGTCTGAAATAAATATGTTATAAGTTTAAAAGCAGTCATTATGATGTGAAACGTCATACATTTTTTCATCTTTTGATGTTCGTATATAAAATTGTAAAGAAATAAAAGCCACTCGGGAGTATCAAAATTGCAGAGTTTTGACTAGCTATCACAGTTTTTGCAACCTTGTCACTGCATGCATTTCCACTTTAATATCAGTCTTTTTGTCGACATTCTTCTGGATCAACAAAAAGAGCGCATAATTTACGAATAACACGATACAATAATTGTAGTGATTGGGTTTTGGCATGCCATCGCGCCGATTTTATTGCTCAATTTAATTTTGCGTTGATTTAAGCGCTGCTCCGATAATTGCAACAATGTATGACTCTAAATGAAATAAACAAATGAGAATCCATCACCAACCACAAAAATAAACTATATTTTTCCTCCATTTCCATTTTTTTTCTTTAAAAAAAATATTTTTTTCAATGTCTCAAAACGTATATGCAGAATAAATGTGAATAATTATACAACAAAAATATATGAAAATATCTGTAACATATATGCTCATTTTATCTGAATAAATAAACGAACGAAATTTTGTTTAGTAAAATGATGAAATGCTGGGAACCAGAAAACCATCTTTCAATTTTTAAATGGATAATTTTTGTTCCTTTTTTGCGCAATTTAGTTCCATGTTTTTCATTGCTGCTTGAAATTGCTTGATAATGTTTGTGTTGAACATTACTGTTTGAGTTCGCTCGCTTAAATCGCAAGTGAACTCGGCCACGACGCGATTAAATTGTCTATGTGTGTACTTGGTTGTGTACAAACTGCAGCGCGCACTCCTTAGGTAATAACGACTAAGCGTTTTTCCAGCCACCGGCGTATGTTGCAGTGAAGTTAACCAAAATATTAGTTATCCGTTTTCATAAGTCAACCGCAATCCAAAGCCGCTCTCGGATTGCATATAATCTGTTCGATTTCGGCCGCACGACCCCGATACGATACACAATAATTATCATTACACCGTCTTACCAATTTTGACTTAAAGGGAGGACCCTCGAGGGACAATTTATGGAACCCTGCGACGGAAAATAAATTCTTCCTTTGTCGTTGGAAAAAGAAAACGTTTCGGATGTGAGTCGATTTCGCATGTTTTATTACCTCTTCAATCAAAATGAAATACCGTCGAAATTTTCATTCGAGAAGTAATTGTTAAAGTCTGATTGGAAATAAGACAAACGACTTGCAAAGGAGATGGAAAAAGTTTGGCCATAGAGTGCCAATGACACCGCGAAAAAAAAAGAATCCTGCGCAAAATGCACGTTTCCACAAGTCAGCGAAAATTTTTAAATTTTGTCGCTCCCTGTTTGAGTTTGTATAGAATTTGTATACTTTTGAGGTATAACCGTCCATTAAGAGCTGAGATCTCGTGAAACATGAGTAATCGGTACATTAAAAATTCATAAAAGCATAGCCTCGACTTTGATTTCGTTGGTCGTTTATTTCTCGTTTTTTTTTTTTTTTTTTTTTTTCAAGAGCGCCTCGCAGTCGGATGAACCTATTGTGACACGTTCATTGGAAACAACGCGCCAGAGAACATCAGGAACAAGAGGTGAAATGAAAAAGAATCGCAATTGGGAATAATGGCGCGCCCCGCCCCCGTCGTTCCTTTTTCGCAAGGAGCAAAATCTCGAGCGCCTTGAAAGCGCACTCTTTAATCTTCATTTTGACTCGCTAAGCGTTTTGCGAATTTATATCGCCGAGTGAAAAATTCATTTCCAGCGCGCGCGCCCGGGATTAAGCCTCTCTTTTTCGCTACACGCTGCCGATGGACGAGTTTTAATCCCCGACAAATTCCATTTTCACACCCGCCTTGCACGGACCCTTCGTCATTCCCGCGCTCTCCTCTCTTGCAATTTAAACACACCAACGTGCAGGATTTATGTCGGGCAAGAAAAAGTCAACATCCAAGATTAACGTTCCGTTTGTTTTGTAATTACCTGCGTGAGATTTACATTTATATTCCCCGGTCGTGCTTTTCGCTCGTGTACATAAGTAATTGTCATTACCATTGAAGCCAAAGACAGAGCTAATAAAGTGTTGCGCGCACCTAATTCTTCTATTTTATTAACAGCAATTCAGACATTTAGAATTGTATGAAGATGAAAGCGCGTAAAAATAAAAATGAAAGTTCATTTCTTTTTCCTGGTGAAGAAGTTCTTTAGGATACCCAGTGGAATTGCAAAACATAATAACGTATCTGAGTTAATATAACTATCTAAAAAGGAGGAAACTGTTAAACGCTCTTGGGATTAAAATAAATAGAAATTGTTTTGAAAAATAAAGAGAATGGATATTTTTTGTATTTCAATCGATATAAAAAGAGGTGGTATACAGTTTTTGTAAATATAATGTCGACTTTGAAGCTGTACCGAAAATGACAATAATAATAAAGGTTAAATAAGATAGGTAGAAGGGGGAATAATGAAACATATTCAATTTGATTCTGTCACATCTACATAACTCAAAATTACGAATTCGTGTATTAAACGAACGGTCATTAATCTATTGAAATCCATTTCGTGATATGCGATGTATGTTCGCGAATGAACAAATAGTGGAAGTTATGCTATATGCACAAGTCGTCATGATTCCCAATAAAATCATTACATTATTAAATTTGCATTTATAATTGGATTTTCATGTCCTGTTGTATAATTAGTGTCACCTAATTGATCACGGATTTACCGTTTCGACAATGAGTATCCAAATTTTAAATTTATCCTCCCAATCACAATTTTATTATTTTTTTCATTTCAACAATATTTTTCGATACGAAAATAAGCAAATTAAATGAAAAGTTCAAATTCAAGCAGAGTTTGAATTTATATTTAACGTCCGTGTGATTCAAATAAATTTGCAGCAACATTATTTGAAAATCTTCAAGTTATCTATCTGGATCTTAAATTTTTTATCTAACAAGTCGACTGGTCAAGTTTAGCTTCGTACCGAGTAGACGGAATTAGCTATAGTAAAACCGGAACGAAAACTTTATTCCTTCGCTTTTCGTGGTATATCTTCGTGTATTTTACGTTCAGCGTACCTTATCGCATATCTATGCACTGAAATTACTCTTTTTGTAACAATAAAACTAACACTATTTGTACCGGGATAATGATCGTTCTATCGTACCGCACTCTTTCTACAAGCAAACACGTGTGAATAATAATTATGAAAATTATTGTTCCACTTTTGCGGATTATTCAAACGTGACTGCAATGCACAATAATTTAGAATCGCTTTTATGAAAACAAGCACGATTAATTAGTCAAATTCAATTTATATTCAAGGATTTAAAACGATAATAAATTATTTACTGTAGCGTGAAATAAAATGTTCCAGCCGAAACACAAGGAAGGGGCAAAGTACGTTCGGAAATATTTTAAATGCTCAAAATTCGCAAACCATAAAAAAATGATGAACAAACATTGAAAAACAAGTTAGGACATAAAAAGAAGGAATGTTTAGAAAAGTTAACTTGAAAGAACAAGAAATCATCTGAGAAGTGAGTAAAAAAAAATTATTGAAAAAAAAGAGCACAGATGCATTCGAAAACAAACAGTCCGTTAAAAAGTAGAAAACTTTGTCCGAGAGAAGAAGGAGCGGAGCATTAAAATACTTTTACGTCTTGTTCAAACAGCGAATAAACGGCGTTTCGCAAATCCAAGATATTTATCAGCGGCAATAAAAAACGATCTTCTGTTCGGTCTGGTGAAGAATGGCGCGTAAGTACTTGACGCCCCGGCATCGTTGACAGAATCGACCGATCCTCAGTCGCTCGTCGAACTGCAAGAATCCGATCAGCTAATCCGGAAGTCACAAATCAGTTTTCAATTTTTTCTTTCCATCCTCTCTTTTATCATTTCAAGAAAATTTTCCTCCTTAAAAAATTCGATCCAACAACAATTCGCTCAATTTGATACAAATTTGGTGAAAAAAAAAAAAATAAATAAATAAAAAAAAAAGGAAAAAGAATTGAGGAAAAAAAATGTTGGCTCGCAAAATGACCGCATCCGATGTGTGTCGAGCAAGAGCAAGAACACAATGTCACATACACGCTCGAGCAACTAATACTCCTGCACGAACACGAGCGTTCGGAGTTATTACTGGCGTAGTTTATTTTGCCGATGACGAGGGTCTCTTTCCGCGGATTAGAGTCCGAATCAATATTGTGCAGTGAGGCAAAGGCGCTTTTATCGGCGCTGAGAAAAGAAAGAGGCCGGTGGCTCCTGTCCTTTTCTGCGTCTCGTCGAAAACGACGAGAGTCTTCGAGTGGATTGTCGGAAAAGATGCTTCGATCGAGCCGCACGGGAGAGGGTACAAAGATGGACACGTAGGAACGAGGAATAAGAAAGTGGAGAAGGGTCTGAAAAGCAGCCGGGAGAGAGACCGATGCACAAGTATTCCGAGCAACTTACCGGACTTCTACGTTCTCTTCACGGACGAGGATTTACGGATTACGCGCAGTGAGACTACTTTTGACAGAGACGACCGACGAGTAGAAAGAGAGGGCGGATGTAAAGCGAGACCAGCGACGTTCAAACAGAGACGGAACGATGCCAGGCACACAACGGGAACAGCGGCGCCACCGTGCGGCGAACTGGCCAAGTTGAGTCCGCGCGGACTGAACGGCCGACCAATGGGGATCGTTGGTTTCCGGAGACCGACCAATCAGGGTGCTTGGTGAAGTTGCGTTCATCGGCGCGACAAAAAAAACATGACTGTTTATAAATAATTAGGGAGGTTTTAATTAACCCCCGAGACGCTTACGCTGCGCCGTTTTAATCGCCCTGCGCGACAACTCGGCGTCTTATTTGTAAGGGGCTATCAATCGGTGCCGATCGTTTATAAGTCGCCCGCTCCAATTTCATCCGACAAGTTGTCACGCGTGTTGTTGTTCGCCTTGCCCGTGTTCGTCCTGTTGCCGCGCAAGAATTAACACGCCCAAGACAAAGTGACGGCTGGCGCTGACTAGGACAATGGATTCGTCATATCTGGGTTGCGTTACACATTGCTCGCTTTAGTGGCGGTTGACTGGGTAACGTCGTGTCGAGCAAAGTCGCGCTACGTGTTCTCCGGTTTTCGTTTTCACGTGGCCCAACAACACTGAATGACAATTTTCAGAAGCGCTTTCTGTTAATGTAACAATGGCTGAGAAATGAATGCGACTTTTATGACGGCATTCATTTTTCATGAATATGCCACTAAAATTCTGCGCCAACGTTTGTTCAAGTAAAACACATATTAATGCGCGTTATAAATTGAATCGTCAAATGTTGCACGATTCGCAGCTCACAATAAAAACTTTCAAATGAAAACGTTTTGAATGTTGCGCAGCGAAATTGTAACAAAATAATCTTCAAGGATTATTTTTGCAGTGTTTCAATTTTTTTCCCTACTATGACAAATGAATATTGCAGAATGTTAAAGTTTCGTTTCAATGCATCATGATTATCAGGATTCAACGTTAATTTATTATTAGGTATTGTAATGGAATGGTTTTTTTATAGAATTATATGATTGCATAAAAAAATAATTTAATTTTTCAATAAGTATGTTCGATGGAGCAGCGGTTAAGAATTCAAACTTATATCTTGGGGTCGAGGGTTCAATTCTCGGTTATACAATCAAAATGATGATTTTTTTCAATTTAAAAATTAACTTCTAGTTGACTGTTCAAAAAGTCTTCGAAATTAGTGATAATTAATTTAAATTGTCCAATTTGTAATTAAATAATGTAACGTGAATTTGCAAACTTAACGCAGTCGTTTCTTTTTACGCCTTTCTTATTTTGTTTCACCACATTTTTATGTAACCTCAAATATAATTTCAAAACAAATTTCACTTTACGATCAACTTTATGTGTTTACACATCTTATATTATAATTTTATTATTTTCAATGCAGAATTTAATCAGTACTTTTGCCTACTAGATAATAAATTAATAACAACATGGAATTCTCGTCTGGACCTTATACGTTAAAAATAAAATCCAACATTTAATAAATGATCTTTCAAAATGTGCAGCTCGTTAAAATTAAATAAGCATTAATAAATTAATTCCGTTGGATTAATTTTTCTGTTACTTCTCAATGCGTAAGAAATAAATCATTTTTGTAATGAAAGCGTTTTTCTTGTCAGATTTCTTACTAATCACTTTTCAAAGTGGAATCTTTTGCGAACCAGTTTCTAATGTCTGAAATGATATAAGCAACATCTCATTAAAGAACGAAAGTTTAGTTCGCGATGCAACTTGACGTACTTGCGAGTTTGATGTAAGTCACTGTTGACAGACGTTGGCACCGTGTCATGGTTTATGAACCATATTTTCATCTATTAGATAGTCAGCAACAGAAACGAACATGCGGTGAAATAAATACATTTGCGCAAATCATTTTACATGCAAATTCTAATTAAGACGTTCTGTTTATTTTTTGTGTACATTTCTGAATTTCAATTAAAATATAAGACGACGGTTCTGTCGAGGTTCGGAAAAAAGAATTCGTTATTCATTCATCTACAAATTACCTTGAATGTTTCACTTAAAGCAACGGTTTAGCCAACGTATATTCAAAGTTTTTTTTTTCTTCTCTCGCAAACAATGACGGCGTCCGAACGTTGTCGGATAAGCCGCATGATTTATCCCTTGTAAGACGCAAGTTGCAGGGGCTACGCAAAACCGTATCTTTGTTTCTTCGAATTGCATTTTGCGCTCATGTTGATCGATTCGTTCGTGCGGTTTGAGGTTTTGTGAACACGTTCTCCCGTTTCCCCCCATTCACCGACAGGATTTACAGTATAATTCTTTTTAATACTACACCAAACGACGAAACACAAATCTTTACATCCACTAATCCTAATCTTCTTGAACTTTTGTATACGTAACAGTTCGGTCGAAAAAAAAATCTTAATCCGGCCCGGTTAAAAAGTATGATTATCCCGAACAAATTAGCGAAAGCCTGTTATTTCTAATTTTCCATTTTTGTGTTGAGATAATCAATGTTTGCGGCACACCGTTATGACTTTCAATTCAAATGCTAATAAATCGCGGAATTCACGAGAATATCGACAATAAATCATTTTCCAGCAGGTTATTCCTTTGCAAAAAAATAATTAAATAATAACGTGTTATTTAACTCTAATTAAATTGGTCGTTATTCATTATTTGTACACCCCATTTTACGATGAGGAATTTTTCATTATTATAAGAACCTTCTGAAATAATTATTTTCAGGCGGATTCGTCCAAGGTTTCGGAACTCGTTTTTCTTTATTCATTTCTTATCGTTTGTTCGGAATCAAAGATTGAAGAAAAACATTTCAATATCGACTTCTAATAGAAATAATGTTTTCCTATATATCTCGTGATGTACCTCATAAAATCATATAGCAAGATACAAAGAGTAGTAAATTATACCAACTCACGCTCTCAATTGGCCAGAAATTTTATGTTTCCGTTTGATGCACATACGATGATTGCACACGTGTAGCAGAAAACGGTAATCTGTTAAGGAATATGATAACATTAACATTGTAGGAGCAAATAAACGTATGTTTTTCAGATTCCGACATAAATATATTGCTAAAAGGATGCACTGAAACTTCCCTGGAAACAATTTCAGGTCTGCCCAGACCTGACAATAGTCTTGATTAGATTGAAATATGCCGAATTTTATGAAATTCCATCTGATTCATGTCTGATTTTACATGATCAGACAGAATTTTATTGAATTAGGTCCATTTTCAGTCTAATCAGACCTAAAAAATGAGTAGGTATGATTTAATTCCAAGAAAATTTCCATGTCTGGACAGACTTAGTTAAACTAAATTATGCATAATTAGACAAGTCAGATCGACTTATTTTTTAGGTCTGATCATTTTTTTCTGTAAAAAATATATTTTTACAGAAAACTGAAAGTAAATTAGTAACATCATCAAGGTATAGTGGGCAAAATTTTTTTAATGAAATATACAATTATAAAAATATAACAAAATTAATATAATGTATAAATATTATTATATAAAATATATTACGATATAAAATAATATAATTAATCGATTATATAAAAAAATATGAAATTAAAATATATTTCCACGTATACTTTTTTCCTTTGTGGGAATGAAGTAATGAATTATGTATAAATATTTGCAATATTTTTATCAGCGACAGTTTGAGAAAAAAAAAGTGCAGATCGTGCCTGGAGCCTAACTCAATGCACTATTCGAGTGTTGCAAAATGTTTCAGGATTGGAAGGAAAAAACAGGCGTGTCGGATACCTCTCTGGTGAAATCTAAGGATTTTCGAGCACAGGCAGGATTTTCGGACGCCGAACGATGAAAAAGTCGGACGCAGTTATTTGTGACGGACAACACAGTGCTTCCTCGCATCATCGCCGAGTGATTGCTCGAGAATTTTATTGACCCCCTCGTCTAAGCCGCTTGTCCTTGTGGCAGCGAAATGGCGGTTATATCTTGTTATTAACTTGGCAGATCGTAAATCCCGCCGAAAGCCGCTGCGTGCTTGGCATGCAAAAACCGATTTTTCGAACGTTTTCGAATGATCGTTTAGAGCGCCCCGGTGATTTATTCTCTTCACAAAATTTTTTTTTTACTTTTTTTGGCCCTTCGGCGCGTCGTTTACTGGCTTTTATCCTGTTATTAATACCGCGCGGAGTGTAATTTTTGCACACTGATTTCAAAGCGCCAAGAGCACTATACAATTTGGGAATGAACAATCGATGAACAAACGATGTCCTCGGTTGGGATATTTTATACGATATATTCATTATAAAATTTTTCGGTTGTTGGAATTTTTTTTTTTGACGAACGAAAACGAATCAAATCAGACTTTAATTAGCGATGCAAAGTTGAATAGATAAAATTTTGTGTTTAATAATCTTGATGAATGGGGACACAGTCGGTAGCGTTTTTTTTTTTTCAACTGAAATATAAATCATAATTGAATAAATAAACCCTGCAGCAATCCACGGTAAAATTGTTTGCGCGCAGGATGCGATACATTCGCGATTTCCCACAACTTTAATTTTCACGAGCGACCAAAAACAAAAAAAAAAAAGATAAAAAAAACTGAGCAGCGCAACTGTGTCACTCCTCGCAACATCCAATTAATTACTTTATAATAAATGTATGAGCAGCGAGAGTCCCGTAGTATTTGCATCTTAATCCAAAAAATACAGTCGTATATATTCATTTTGCGCGTATGGCAAAATGAAGTTATACATAAATCCATGTATGAAAATGTCGAGACATTTTTGTTGGTGCATAATTTGTAAACGCATCCCACCAGACGCTCAACCGTTATTCGACATTGTCTGCTTTAACTACTTCCTTTCTCGCGACGTTCATTGGCTTCCTATTTTACTACTGCTTAGAATCTCAAAGTGAGAATTTTATGTATATTAATACAAAATTGTTAGTCTCTTTATGAAAATGCATGCGCTCTAAAAACTCCGTTTCTTTATATCACAATTGAAATATTGAATTTAAATGTAATACAATTATAGCTATCATTTACATTGATACAGTAATTAAATTTTATTCACATCAATTTAATTCAAAATTTTTGAGATTCAATTAAAGTTCGATAAATTTCCAAAATTAATTATATTAATCTTTGATGTTATATTATATGCAATTGAAAATATAAAATGTTTTTAATTTGGAAATCAATTATTAAGCGCGATTAAAACTGGGCAATGAAATAAGAAATCAGCGGTTGGGATGAAAGAAAAAAAATGTACATTATCTAATAATAAAGTTTTCAACATCCGCTGGAATATAAAGCAAAAATATCAAAACACGAGAGCTCGGTCCGGGGAAAGAGGAAGATGTCTCACGCCCAGGATTTATTATATATGGGAGCAAAATATTACCAAGTGTCCATAAATTTACACGACCTGTTACGAAATAATATTTCATTTGCGGTTGCACGTAAGTGTGCGCCTCGACTCTTGTTAGTGTCAATTCGACGTGTCAGAGAGCCCAACGGTGTAGGCGTTTTTGTTTCCCGGCGTGGAAGGAACAGCGCTAAAGTGGAATTGATGGTCTATATTACGAGAAAAAGATGAATGTTCGTGAAAAATGTGCGACGTATCTGTGCAACCCTGTCGTCAGTTTTAGAAAATCATGCAGTAAAGTTTGTGCCCAGCGAAAGATATTTTATAGCTTTCTTCTTGACTGACGGACAAGGTTTATTGCTCATTATGTTGCAGCCGGTTAAGAAATATTCAAAAGGAAATTATAATATAATGCAAGGCATGAGTCAGAAATAACTGCGTATTGTTTCAGACAACGATAGTTTAATTAAACCATTTTTCCACGAATTGATATGAATATCAAACAAATTCACTGTTGTAAACTCATTAAAATATTCAAACAAACTAACTTTGTATGTTAAAAACAAAACAGTTGCTTCTTCTTCTTCTTAAAAAGAAGATAATAATAAATAATGCAAAATATTTACTGAGAAAGATTGAGAAGTATTTTTTATCTGCAAAGTGATATTATTTCAAACTGTTGATCTGAAGGATTTTAAATAAGGGTCTAAATTTATCGTTGCTCTTTTTCATAGATTTATGGATCTTTCATGGAACTTTTTAAGTCATTTTAGATTTTAGAAAATGTTCACTTCTAGAGGACATGCTTTTATATTTTATACTTTTTTTTTGTTTTACCAGTTTTATTACCTCTTCTTTTGAAAATACTTTTTCATAAACAAGTCGTCATAGAAAACAACCCTAATAAAGCGGTGAGAATTTGAGTAAGTAAAATCGTAATGGTATGCCACACCAAATTAGAGAGAGATAACACGTGTTGAGGATTAAGTTGTAGAACAATAACGGTAAAGTAGGATATGAAAGAGAGGTGTACAGTGTTTATATAAAACATTTTGACAACAAACCAGTACTCTTGACTCAGAATCTGAAGTGGACAGATCGTAAACGTTGCTCCGGAATAATGAATAAAGAGAAGTCTGTGATACGCGAGAAGGATTTTAAATACGAATCAAATTTGATTGATTTATTTCAAGATTCTCATGTCCCAATTCAGTCAATTGAATTTATTGTTCATATGTTCGTAATTTTTATCACATTTGGAAGGTTCATTTCGCGAATGAAACGTTGAAATCTTCTCTTTAAAATATTGTCAAAAAATGTGACATCTTCAGAAAAACTAAAAACGTCACATTTATCGCAGGAAATACCCCAAACACGAAAACTTAAAAAAGTCAATAATAAATTATTATAGTAAAATGATTTTCTGGTTTAAAACGCCAAAAATAGCCCGCATGTAAAAAAACCGTACTGAATTCAAAGATTAAAAAAAATGTGACATGCCCAGAAAAACGTCACATTTTTTGTAGAAAAGGACCCAAACATGAAAAATTCCAAAAGTCTCGAATTTCTTCAGCTGTAATATATCGATATTGTTCAAATTTCGTTATTGTTTTGATACTGAATATTTTACCATAGATTTACAAAGCCCAAAAATTAGTGAACCATTTTTGTTTCCGTGTCAAATTAAATGAACAGATAATATTATTTAGCTTTCAGTAGCATTGAAAACGTTAGATATCTCTCATGAACCGGAAGGTCTGAAAAGAAGATCTTGAGGTTTGCAATGTCCAGGCAGAGCGCGTGTAAAATCTGTTTCCGGTCGAGCGGTTCCGCGAAATGATTTATTATGCCATCGACCGTGGAGGTCGAGCGAAGCGTGACCTGAGACCATGAATCGGCACTAAAGATCGGTTTCGAGTGGAAGCGTAGGAAAGCTATTGTTTTCTTTTATGGGCGCTTTGACACAGAGGTGGAATAGGTAGGTTGCAGTTTTCAAGTATGCTTCGATAAACCATATAGAGGAAAGTAATTATGGGCGAGGTTAAGCTACAACCCATCTGAGATTTGCAATTTGGCTCAGCTGTATTCGAGAATCGTCATTGAAGTTATATACGTGCAACCAATTATCCTGGATTTTTTAGATTTTTTCCCCAGACTCATTGACTGTGTGAACTGACTTATTCATGACTTCAACACATTGAACTTGAGTAGGTATGCAATATTGAATTTCACTTATCACTTCTATACACACGAACATTTATATCGCGCGTTGAATCGAATTTCATTTTCAAATTGATTTGTTCGCAATTAACGATCACAAATTATTAATTGTAAATTTAATGACGTGAAATTTCTGATGATTCGTTCTGATCAATTTTAGACTTCGAAATAGATTATCTTGGAATAACAGGCGACTTATCTGTTCACGCAACCATAAAAACACGTACCGTGACAAGGCTTAATTTGTCGAATCAAAATCGCTGATCCGACTATACTTTCCGTTGAAATTCTCTGAATTAACATGTCAGATACTCCCACCTATTCAGAGCTTATACCTTATATCAATTCCACTTCTCATTCAGATACACCCTCTTCAGTGTACTTCATCAAATTATTATTGAATTGTGAATACTTTGACCTTTTGTGATCTCGTTTTGATAAACTTTTACGCGTCGTAGAACACAAAGAAAATTTATGCCTATAACTATATAATGAGAACGTCTATTTCAGATACTTTATAAACATTCCCACAGGGATAAAAATATATACGTGTAAATATATTTTGATTTTATATTTTTCATATAAATATAATATATTATTTTTTAATAAAATATATGTAAAATATAATTTTAAATATATTTTTGTCTGTATGAGTTTTTATTTCTGAAGATCATGATGCTTAATAATTTTTTTTATAATATAAAACATTCAATTTCGAGATAGAATATTTGAAAATTTCATCAATTAAGGTGTTAAGGAAATGTTCTCAGGAAACAAATAACGAGAGAATTTGTGGAATAACGTGGAATTTGTCAATATGAGTAGGAGGACAAATATTGCCCTCCAAAGAGTAAAAAATAGCAAGCATTTGAAACAAAACGTTTTGTTTTGCAATGTCTTTACAATAATATTTATATGATAGTGCAGTTACAATAGATTATTGTTATTTCCTCGTATGTATTTTTGAAATAGTGAATTAAATAGAACCCGAAGAAGCATCAGACAGAAGGGTGAGTATCGGATCTAAGGGTGCGGGTGCTAGACATCTCAACGAGTCTGTAAATCGAAGAGGGATTCGCCCTTCGTTTCCTTTCGTGTCTTGAATCTCGCACCCTCACATTCAACAGCTATACAGCTCTCGTGGTACGTCCCCGGTAAGTACCGCACGGACGACATTAAACTTATCGATCAAACCAGCTGGTCTAAGTGTGGTTCAATCAAAATTAAATTACATGACGATAATTCACAAGATTATGTCACCGTTTTTCGTTATTTTGTATTAAACAGTTTTACGATTATGAACAAGAGGAGTGAATTTTGTCCGCGTTAATTATAAACATTGATTTTTAATCATAAAAAAATGTATAATGATTTTTAAACTAATTCTTTAATTAGTTTGTAATTTCATGTTGTACATTTCATCTCTATAAATAAACAGTTGATTCACTAATTTAACTTTTAAATTCAGCTAGACATTTCGTACGTAATGTTGGATAGGTAAGGAGTAAAAAAAAAAATAACAACGCGGATAAACAAAAAGGAAGGCAAAAGATTTCCAAGACACGTTTACTTAACCGTGCCCATCTTCTTTTTCATGGTAAAGTGGGAATTCTTTTCGTCGTCGTTTTTCTTCTTTCATCGGCTTTAACAAGAGTAGGAAAAGTTCTTATACCACGAAAATCTTTTCTCCTTGGGGTCTATCTTGACGCGAAGCAGCACATGGAAATGAAAGCAATTTCCAGCGCAGGGAATCGATGTAAGGGAAGGCTCCTTTTTCCCCTGACGGATCTTGATTATGAAACGACTATAAATGAGACGAGTTTTTTTCAGGGGTGCACACATTACTGCGTTGCAGTCAAATTATTTCACTCATTAACAAACATTGGTTGAAAATTATACTAACAAAGTGTACTCAACTTTGTTCTCACATAATCGCTTTAGTAGGAAATCTGTAATTTTGCGTAAAGTCGGGTGTATTTAATTGAAAAACCGTTTTAGTTTACTTAGTTAACAATCTAACTAACAATCTAATTAGAAGAAAAAAATAAAGAATGAAGTCAACAGAGTGTTTTGTTATATTATTTTTCTAAATTCCTTAGATCAATTTGGTTATGATGCTTGAAATATAAGGATGAAGTTCTTTTTATAGTATACAAATTCTTAAGATATTCAAATTTACTTTTTGTTATGTTTTTTTTTCTTAATTATGGTGAAATTTTCTTCGAAGATTCTATTTATCAATTTCAAGATAACACGTGGATTTTATTTAAGAAACAACATAGTAAACTCTTAAATCCGAATCTTGCCAAGGAGGCGATCTTCTCTTGTTGCATTTGGTAACAAACAGGATACAGGTATACCTATATAGCACTTGGAGTTCTTTGGCGTGCTTGGACTGCTCTCCGAACGATTTATTATCCACTGCTCAAGTTGGTCTGCTTAGTTGCTGTTTTTCCCCTCGTAAAGGGGCAAGCGGCCAGAGAAAAAGGAGTCGCAGGGACAAAAGAAGAGAACCGGGTCGTTGGCTGAGAGCGATTGCCGGAGACAGCGATCTCGGCATCGATGCTATATTCGCGTGTACGTGTGTATAAACAGGGGTATACAACATCAGGCCGCGAAGAACATAGGAATGCTCATGTTATATAATATTTCTGCCTCGCACGTGGACGTGTTGCTTTCATTCTTGTTCAATTAACGCTGTCAAATTTTACTCAAGATTGTAGTCTTATAGGTATCCAAACTTAGATGAATGCTACCCATCAATGGCAAAAACTGATCAGCTTTTCTTGTCTAAATGACTTTTCATAATTTTGTTGAATGATGTTGAAAAACTCTAAATATTGTAATGTAGAATTTAGTATATTTTCTAATTTCAAATTTACACAAACGTTAACGTAACGATTTTACTATGCATTTTTTGTTATTGGAACACAAAACACAATATTTTCCCATCATTTGTGAAAATAAGTTGTGTAATTAAATATAAACAGATTTTCTGTGAACGTTTATATACTGGTTATAGTCTGTAGTTCTTCTTTGACCTTCATAGTAAACGAACGTACCTACTCTAGTTAGTGTACCTAGTCCGTGACACGACTTCGTGTCGTGGAACTTTAGTTCCAGGATATTGGTGAGAAAAACTAACTGTCTTCGCCATAGGATCAATCGAATAGCAATTAAATAATATTTTTAAATATCTTATAAACGATTTCATGTTGAAAAGAAGTCAACTCCCAATGGAGTGTCCACACAAAATTAGTTTCTACTTTTGGAGAGCTTGGTTGTTGAGATGATAGACAACGGTGGTTGACGAAACCAGCCCAATTTGCTCATTTAACCGACGACTCAAATCACCAAAACAGGGTGGCGGTATATTCAGAGTTCTAGTAATAGACCGAATTACTAAACTGAAAATAATATTTGTAAATGCATTGCTGCGAAGTATAAACTATATCATTTTGACCTGACGTACAAAATGGTCAAAGCACTGCTATTTTAGTCCAAAGAAATTTTTAAATAAAAAAATAATCAAATTAATAAATAAACTAAGAATAATAGAAACTTCTATATAGTAAAAATTAACGTAAATGCACACCTGGGAAAAAAGTCCAAGTTTGACCAGACATGGACATTTTTTTCACGGGCAAAAGCTTTTTATTATTTATTATGCTCACGTACCAAGTGGCAACCTAGTTAAAATTGGTTTAGATCTGGTGATCTAAATAAAATTTTCAATGAGCTAAAACTATATTACAAGAATGTGAAAAACGACAAATGGGGAATGTTTTGAGACTGCAAATGGGAAGCAGTTCATCCCACAGGGATAAAAATATATGCGGAAATATATTTCAAATTTATATTTTTTATATAAATTAAATATATTTTTTCGATAAAATATATATTTATTTTATATATCATTTATCTAACTTATTGCCGCTTTATAAATGATTTATAAATCACGTATATATGAAATATACACAAATATATTTTAAATATATAAAATATATGTGAAATATATTTCAAAATATATTTTTGTTCGTGTGGGTATACGAATTCTAACAATAATAAATATTCATGTGACAATTTGAAATTTTGTATTAAACATACATTTGAATATAATAATAATAATAATATTCCATTGTTCCAGGTTAAGACCTATGACAAGTTTAGAAAAATAAATGTTACAAATAGAAATTTATATCAAATTTTGCCATTTGTTCAGACTACTTATAGTATAATCTTGTAATTTGTGAAGTCGCAATTTTGTGCGGATTTTCTTCATTGATTATGAATGCACGAATTTTAAATGCGTTGGGAACATAATAAAATAATTTTTTTATGTGATCAATATTATAATAGGAGAGAACGAATGGTGTGTAACTATTAGGAAGATATTGTTTCCTGATCTTCTCAAGTACTAGACATATTGCAATGAAATGGTCAATTGTTTCGTTGAAATTCACATATACATGTTTGTATATTTTGTATGACGTATTTGTTACAAATGTGACTCCATATATGTTAAAGTTTTGTTATTTTTATGTGACAAATTTTGTAGTAACATACGTTTGAATATATAAATTAAGATAACATTAAAATTACATATATATGTTTTTTGTAATATCTTGTATGGCGTTTCTTTTACAAACGTGACTCCATATATGTGACGGTTTTGTTATTTTCATATTTACCAATTGGAAAAAAATTTGTTTTGTAGCTCACACATGACACATATATGTTTATTTTCGTCTGAAATTGTTGTCGTTTTTTTTTCTAAAAATGTGTTCATTCGATTATTATTGTCGTACAAACTGAAAATCTCACTTGTAGATTGCCACGAACTGACAATGCAATTTTAACTGAAAATAGTGTGGAATAGTTGAAATTCAGTTGTTGGAATAATTTTTATTATCAAAGTGACTTCTCGGTTCAGTGACCTGAATTACGTTTGGTGGCCTAACTTACACTGACGCATTGCGTCATTACTGACCTGACACTTTCGTGTGAGTTGTTATGTTATATTCATTTTTCGTACCCTCATTACTTTTCAATATCTCCGCAACAATATCATTATGATAATTTATAATTTCATTTTCGCAATTTTTCGAGTAGTCTTGAAAAAAAAACATGCACATTGCTTCCTGGCGAGTAATTTATGTATGAATGAAAAGAATATAGCGCACGTCACATCGTTCATAATATGTATAAACATGCCAGTATGATCTTATGCAATCTTTTTTTAGCAAGAGTTATTCTAACTATGTAACTCGTGCATTCGTAAAGAATCTTTACGTACACCCATTAAATATGGAGTGCAAAAATCTCCGAGTGCTCTAACTCTGTGTTTTCATTTCAAAGCATATTAAACGTGTGTCTGTATGTGTATATCGACGACGAACTTTATTAAAGTCTTATGCAAGGGAAACTTTTCTCGAAAGAACGAGCTTTTTTTTATTATTTTTATTGTGGGGACTATGAAAAATAATTTGTTTAAAGACGGTCGACGGGGGCGAAAAGGAAAAATCATATTTATCCCGGTTGTAAGTGACGAATTAAATTGAAACGCAAAAACAAGTCAGAGGGAAAAAAAATTTTGCGAACGATCCGCATTGCGCCTCATTTTTGAATTTTCGTCAGCGTCACAGACACGACACCCAACTAACGGCGTAAATCACTCTGGAGGACGGATAGAATAGAAGATTTCTCAAAGGTTTCTGTCCCTCGCCTTCGTAATTGGGAATTTAATGCTTGCCGAAGCGCGCGTTTCCGGTAAAAAGATTTTTCCAATTAGCAGAGTAACTTCGGATGAAGATAAGACACGCCCTACCACGCCGACACGATAACATCGCAAATAACTAATGCGTCCCACGTACGTCGATACTCACAGCATTGGCCACTTCAACAGGCCTGCAATTTCAGAAGCTGTAGTTCAAACGGGCGAGAAGAAGCGTCTTCAGATTCAATTACACATACCACGTAACGAATATATGGATGTGAAATGGACGCAAAATGTGGAACAATATTTTCGACCGGGGGATCGTCGCAACGTAAATGAATTATCACATACTTCTAACCGAGTTACAATCGCAATTCCAAAGAAGGGTTTGAAAACTCGTCCGAGAGGTCTCTCGATTATACGTTTTAATTGAAAATAAAGTTTGGCTGTTCATTTTGACGTGGCCGCGAAATAAAAGATACCTCTCTCTTTCTTTCTCTCGCAGGGGTGGTATTTACGAAAAAAATTTCGCTCCAAACAGAGTCTCATTTGGTGAGTAAGGACACGGCCAACTAAAATTGTGTGAATGTGTTCCGCCATCTTGTTGTTTGTGCAAACTCAGTTCGGGCTTTGAAGCCTGGGGAAGTACGGAGTTTATACCCCTCTGACTGTGCTGTCCGACTTAATCGCGATTTACATCTCTTTCTCTCGCGATAAGGTGCTAGTGGATTTTGCCCGATTTTAAATGACGCGAATACATTTTCCAGTTTTAAAGTCGCATGTCGAAAACGTTCATCCAAATTACCAAACGGCTTCAGATCAAACCCCAAAACTTTTGTCAACATATTAGTCATCGTCCGAAAATCCAGAAACAATTACGGACGCAACGAAAATGCGAATTTGCAAAAACCGCCGGGGGTGCGAGAAAGAGAGAAGAATTTAAATAAAGAGGCAAACAGGCAAACAAACAAACAAAAAAGTAAGTTTTTGGCCGTAAACATATTTGTTGGCCATTTAGACATTTTCAATTCGTTGCATTTAAATTATCTCGGTGTGTCGCTGTTTACAACTGTCACTTCAAAAGTTGTCGCCAGAATTACAATGTGACGTATATTTGTCGCTGACGTAGAATGTACTCGATGGAAAGGAGAATAACATTTCATGAAATACTAATTTTCATCCCAATTTCATGTGAATAATATTCTTTCGTCATCAGATTGAAAACGACATTAATTCCTGCGAACGCTGCGAACGTTAATGTGTGGAATGAAAATTACTAATTGATCAACCATTGATCTGTAATTGATATGTACAAGGATAAACCATTTGAATTACATTGAAACCAATTTAATGGATTCGGAGCATTATTTCACAATTAAAGTCTCGTATCATTCATATGGAAATTTATATATCGAATCGTATATTTTACCCCCCCTCCCAAGAAATTTGACCTGGCCTTTCGGATCAAATTTATTTATGATTAACAAAAAAAGGAGCGCACGCTGGACGTTAATTAAGCCGAATGAAAGACTTATAACTGCAACAATAGAACGGCGATGACAGTAGTTATAACTGCGTAACGTCAGCCGACGGTGCGAGACGATTAGCGATTCTTAATGTTGTATATCACCCGGAGGACTTATAACATAATCTTACAGCGTGATTGGCACAATGCTTTTATAATCCACTTCGACCCTCGGAGGACCGTAGAGGTGACGATTTGGCGGACTACGTATTTAACGGAAATGTCATTATAAGCGAAAATCTCCTCGGGGACTCGAGGGGATTCGCCTTGTATCAAAGTCATTCACACAAAATCCCTTCGTTAATCATCCGCATTCCGCGCGTTACGTTCCATCAAAGTTTAGAGGCCGCGGTCAAATTCAATCCCCCGCATTGCCAATTGAAATATGAAAATATCTGACCAAACACCGTGATAAATCGGCCGCGGGGAGATTTGTTGTTGCGTAAATCCGAATAAACATGTTTTCAAAAACATATTTTGTTTCAACAACTTCGGCGGGTCATCGATTTCGTTGGATCACACGTGTATGTGTGTGTTCATTAATCTTTGTTATTCGATCTAATTTCTCATCTCCCCCCTCCCTCCTCCCTCCTCCCTCCTCCCTCCCCTCCCCCCTCCCCTCAGCGTCGGCCTCGCCTCGCACGCGGTACTTTTATCATTCTAGTTTATATTCCGCGTTGTATTATCTATCTCACTCTCATTTTACAAAAGAGACAACGTCACTGCGCGCAATGCGTCTTCATTTCATTCCTGTTTAACTGATTCGAAAGTTTATCGTCAACTCAGCAAGAGTAACAAGAGCCTTTCTTTCTTCATCGAGTTACTGCGTTGAAGAAAGAATAACGACGTGACTGAAAATGGAAGTCTGAGAATTCGGATGGATGTTGCCCTCGTGTGCCCTCCCCCCCCCCCCTCCTTCTCTCCCTAGCCGTCCATGAAATACTACGTGGTCAGTTTCGGGCACGGATTGCGGAAAAAGTTGTGCATGATACTCTCCTCCTCAAGTCGCGTTTGCAATCACTCGCACAGCCGATCGATATTATATACACCTATAACGCATCCTCATCGAGCCACGCACGTCGAGAGCCGACGGCTTATAATCCCCCGTATAAATTAAACGTAACTTGAAGTATTATATTTTAAGATCAACGCCAGGCGGGCTTTAATTGGAAAGTCTTAAAATGGAATCATTCATTAACATGCTTTTACTCTTCAGCGGGCTTCACAAAACCTTTTAACGTTTCGAGCGTCATTCAAACTTTTCGGAACCTTGCCTTCCACATACCATTGTACTATAGCTCGGCTCCAAACGGTTATTTCTATCCAACTTTAGCCATATTGGTTGTCCCAAAATCGTTCGTCGTAAGATAATTCAAGCCAAATGTGTGTGCACGCATAATAACCCAGGCAAAAGGCTGCCATCAAGACCGTATATAATTTGATGTCTCATATATGCGAGCATATATGTTCATCACTAATGTACAACTGATAACACGATAAAAGAGAATGAATGAAAAAAGACAAGAAACAAATTTGCATCTCTTCTCTGAAGTACCATTTCTTTGTGATATTTAGTGTAAGATTTTTGAGATGATGTATTTGTATTTTAATCCTAATTTTAAATCTCTAATAGTTGATACTTCTATAATATCCTATTCGATAGTTATATATATAATGTTCATTTTTAACTACCTATTTTTTTTACTGTTACAGTGTTTTTTTTTAAATTCGCTCACAATTACAATATTTTTCTTATAGACTTTTCTGGTTGTGACTATAATTGTTTTCTTATCTATTCTAATAATAGTAATACTGATCTTAAAACTAGTTTGTTGATGGTTCTATTCATTATTGATGACATTTATATTTATACCAAATTTTATCAATCAGTCACACTGGTTTTTCAAAGAACGAAAATTTTTTGAAACAAAATAAATAATAAAAAAGAAAGGAGAAAAGGTAGTAAGGTGTGTTATATCTCTTGGAGATGGTGGAATTAATGGTATATTTTTGGTTGGTTGTGGACATTATGATATGAGTTTTTGAGTCGCGTTATTTTTGTTACAGCAGATTGTGTCGGGTCTATAAGTTGGTTTGGAGTAAAAGTCAGTGCATCGCATACGTGTCGGTGCCAGGTTAGTCGGCTGGCTCCTCTCTTTTTGGCGAGTTGGTCGTTTTTCAGCGGACGATGGTTGTCGTTGTAACGCGACACACAGTGTCAGTGTACACGTTGAGCATAGGTGATTCAGGAGGCAGTAAGGCTGAAGGGCCTGAGTTGGCAATAGTGGAGAGCACCCACTCGTGGCGACACTTGTGAGCGGCCTCATTGTCTCTCGAGAGGCTCCGCGTTTCTCTTCGAGCCCCTTTCCTCCTATACCCTCGACATACTATACTCTGCACCAGAATGCCCCTTCCCTAGAATATGCCTCCTCCGCAGGCGCAAATCCACTGTGCTGATTCCCTTGGAGGGAACCGGAAGAGGATGACGTCACACCAAATCAGAGCCAACCCGACTAGTCCCCTCTCGGTGTACGTTCACTGGGCGATACGTAAGTGTGCAAAGGAGGGCGATATATGCTCGAGAGAAGGTGGGAAACTGTGAGGTACTCGACGATTCCACAAGATAGCCCAGTTGTATCGACTGACGAGCGGTACCAAAACGGCCTTAATAAGCTTATGCAGCACTCTCTCAGCCCCCCAACGGTTTTTAACATACTGCCTACTTCTTTTTTCGAGACGACCCCTCGATGCTTCACGCGTCTTTTTCACCTCGCGGATATCAAGATCCGATGCGCGCCGAGTTTCGAGTGTTTCGAGATTCGACGCCTGGAGCGCATTATAAATGCAGATGCGTTCTAATACAATGCGTTTAGTTGCAGATGCATAATCAACAGGGATCCGTGTGTCAGCCAAAGCACTTAACGACCTCGTTTTCAAGCGCCCAACCAAAATGTTCGCCTCCCAGTGGTAATTAAAATCTCATCAAATCTCTCGCGCCGCAAATACTCGACGAATAATAAAAAGCCATTTTCTTAGCCCGGATGGAATTAGATTACAAAACGGTGTGTATACATTTGCCGCCGCGAAATCACTATACAAATGCGATTCCCCGGAATTATCCTTTGTGTTTTATATCAAAGTGTCTTTGATGCGTTGGGCGAAAAAAAAAATGAAAAGGAAAATAGATGGAAGGGTCTAAACGTCTTATTGGTCCTAAGTCGTTGGATCTTCATTTTGCAATTATTTTCTTTTTCACGTGCAACCTCTTTTTACGTCTTCTTCAATCCGCTTCTCTGTACAGCGTCTCCGTCCCCACTTCTGTCGCAAAAGACTGCGAACCATCGTCACTGCACTACCCCGCATGAAAGGAAGTGTCTACCCAGCGTTACGGCGTTTTCACAAAGAGAAGATGCAACGGCAGTCCCTTCTTCACAAGCGTTCCCCACGTCTCATCCACTCGTCGGCTCTCTGCCTCTACTGCTGCTCTGCCCCGCGTCCCTACCTCTGTCTTCCGCTTTCGAGCCCCTCGGCACCACATCTTCTTCTTTTTTTTTTTTTTTTCTCTATCTTCTACTTCTATCTCCACAATGGCGAGTAAGGAATTTAGTTGCCATTGTCTTGTGACTCGCCCGATCACGCCCCACCATTCTTCCCGGCAAACGCTGCCAAACGCTGACTAACCCAGCCGTGCAGCGAATTTTATTTGTACTTGACCTGCGCTCACTTCGCAAAATGAAAAATATCCATCCTAACGATTGCTGTTCATCAAATACTTTTCCAAGTCAAAATTATGAAACATTCTGCGTTGAAAACAATTTATGATTCGTTTATGGATGAACGATGAGGGCCGGAGATGCTCGCTACAGTCCTGGCACTGGAGGTATAATCCCAAAGTGCAAGATCTTTTTTTGCCCCCCCCCCCTCCCTTCGCTCCCTTTCTGTCTCTCCGTCCTCTTCGAAGTCTGCTGAAAATTTTTCTTCCGAATCATTTCCCGAGCACACATCCTTCGGGTCGAGACAGCCACTGTTTTGCTCGCGAGAAAATAAAGGGGCTAAAAAAATAAACGCCATTGTTTAAAAGAAGCCAACGAACATTCGTTGCAAAACGTTTTAAGTATAAACTTTCGGGGGCAAAAAATTGTTAAACTTTTAATGCACTGGTTGGAATTTATCGTCGGGAGGTTTTGTTGAGGAATATATGTCCCGTTAACCTAATTTTTCTACTTTCTTGGAACGTCCAAAAAATACACCGTTCAAATGTTTTACAAGAGAACCAAGTTTGAGACGTTACATTTTGAAAGGGGCGGTCTTGTTTATCCCCTGAAACTTGGTTCTTTTATTTTGCTATATTTTTTTGTCCGTCGCAAATAGACCGTGAAATGTTCGGGATTCAATTTGTAATTTAAAATTTATCTGGCAGTGTATTTTGACAAAATTGCGGGGACGAATTCAAATTGCACGGAATGAGAATGGCTTCGCCTTCGTGCAAAGCTACGCTTTGAGACAATTTTTTGTCAGAGTTTAATCCCGGGGCATTAATTCGAAATGAAGTGGCCGTTTTCATAGGCCGTGTGAATTAATGCGGATTCACAATTCATTTTATATGGTACAGCGGGCGAAAATAGCGACTAAAATTACTTGAAACACAAACTGTTCAGGTTTGGTTCAATCTTGGTTAGCAACACTGTTTTTCAGTGCTAACTATCTATTATTGGCTCATGTTCAATTTGTCGTGATAAGGTTGCCAAAACTGGGCCAGAATTCGGCCATTTGTCCTACTTTGCAATTCCCGATTGATCAGTTAGTGAATAAAAATAAGTAGGAAAGAATTTTTACGGCAGAACTAAGATAAGAATATATTATGCCGGGTAATTTATTGTCCGATCGATATATCTGTAATGCGAAGAAAAATAAAAAAAAAAAGTTGGATCTTGCAAGATGCGGACAAAATTGAAAAACGTTTTTGTGCGAGCTCTCTCGCGGAATCTGTCAATCGTTATGATGATTGCATTGACTTGAATTGAATTAGCAAAATATTCGCCAAACATAGATCAATTTGATTAATGCATTTCTGTTATTATCAGGATGGTAACAGAAATACATTAACGCTGCATTAATCGTAAATAGTGCGTGAAAGCTCTCAACAACCGTACGGTTGAGTGAAGTATAACGATCTCTCATTCAACTAAGATATCACCAAAAAATGACGAATTTATTGGCAACCAGCCATTTGCAGTCTTTTTTACACAGGCACTGTATATTCATTAATCTAAATACCGCATCTATAAAGAAGAATAATATCGGCAATATAGATGATGCACTCCAGTGTTGCGCGCGAAATCGCACCGCGTATACATTATCCAAATGAACAACAAAAAGTATCCATAGGATCCAGACGGTGATTTTTACGTGCCCTTTTTTTTCGTGTTTTACAGGAAAACATAAAAACGACCAGCAACGTAAATATTCTTTGACTCTACCTATAAATTTCACTTGCATGGTTGTAATTTGTATGTTTTGTTAAAAGTCATCATCAATGTTGATTATCTTGTGCTCAAAATAAACAATCGCACGGTGTACATTTTAATTTTAATTCATCTGTTTAATTTCATTGTAATTTACAGTCGAAATTAAAAAGTTCCTTTTATCGGTAAATGCGAAAGCTTGAATAAATAGCACTAGTGTTTAGTAGCGTTAACTATAAACATATTTCAGTTGAATTGGGCCATTACAGAAATAATTAAGTAGATCAACTGAAGACTCTCAGTTTGAAAAGTACTTCAGTCACGCATTATTTTGACAGCTGAAATGTTAATTTTCATTTGTCAACGCTGTGATGGTTATTATTAAAATTTCTGACGATTAATACAAATTGCCAACAAACTTAATTTACGAATTGCAATTTTTTTTTATTCAAATATACTAATATTATTTATAATTTTTTATACCAAATTTATTTATTGTAATTAGTCAAGTCTGTTGTTTGAATTAATGATAATTTTTATATAAACCAAAATTTGAATGTCGAGATTTTAAAATAAAACATAATTTTTTACATTTTTCACCTAGAAAAATTCTTGAAAATGAATGAACATAATGAAAATATAAAAATGAAAACACATAAAAATTTGATGATTACAATTTTCAGTTTACTAATTTAACAATAATTTAATTTATAAGAGTAAAATTTTTGTTGAATTTTGATCACAATTTTTTTTTTCAACTTAATTTATATGACATTATAGTAAAATTTGAGTGAAAATTTTGAAGAGTTTTGTACGATACTATACAGTAATGTGTTGAAAATGATGATAAACATTAACTCAAAATAAAGTTGTGGATAAAGCCATCTAATTTAGTATGCTCGTGGCATTTGGGTTCGATCCTTCTTACGCATTTTATCTAGGTTGGGGCAGGTTTCTTTCGCCATCTATTACGCATTTTCAGTTCGTTGGACCGGAAACGACGAGATAAGGCCCTCGCTGGCTTGAAGTTGCAGAGACAGAACGAGCGAGATAGATAGAATCTTATCATAAAATTATAGAAGGGGATATGAGCTTTATTAAACTTATGCAAGATGAATTCACACAAGTGTGACAATAAAAAGGAAAGTTTCGTCGAGCATATAATATAAACATTTTGTTTGTTGCTACGAAATTGCCACGTTCAGTCATGAAACAGTGAATCTGGACAATCTCAAATGGATAAGGATGTTATCAATTTTCATGGTCGTTCACACTGTCGAGATTTCGCTGAATTAACCAAACTTGACATATCCATAAACATTCTCCCTTCGTCTTTGATTTAAACGAAATTTTCATGAAATTCATCGTCCCAAAGATCCTTCAAGGAAGCAAATCTCATCGAACTCGATGAAAGTCCTGACGTTGCATCAGACTCTGCTCTAGCGTGAAACTGAGGCAGTTTCGTCTGTTTTCTCGATTTCCGTTCTTTGCCGCAAACACTCGATTTTCAATTTTTCCTCACAGTTTCGGAGCTCCATGATGTCTCCTTGCATCTTTCATCTCTAGCATCTCTCATCGAGTATGAATATCGTCAGCTCTTTTTCAACGCCGTCAAACACACATTTCTCAGTCGTTGCTTGCGTTGTGCTTGAACCTATAAACGCTATCAATTGTGCCCACTTGTGCCAACTTAAAACATGGTGAGTAAGAACCTTTCCGACATGATTTTATTCCACCTGAAACCAGATGCAAAACTATAATGCGAAATTTTTTGCATAAATTATGTCCTTTCATAAATCAGATTACATTTTATCACGTTCAGATTTCACTGAAATTTCATCAGACTGATTTGAGCAAAACGACAACGTATGTCACATATAATTATGTGACAAATATGATGACATATTTGTTCTGTTTACAATTTCAAGCAAAATGAACATTTATATCTGGTCTACTTTATATATATGATCTTCTATATAAATATAAACACAACGAAATGTCTGTCATATATAATTATGTGACAAGTATATGATGACATATATGAATAATATGATATATTCGTTTTGTTTACAATTTTAAGGAAAATAAAAATTTATATCTCGTCTAATTTATATATTATTTACATTTAAACAAACAGAAACACGTATGTAATATAAATGTTAAGTAAAACCAATATGACTTATATGACTACATATATGACAGAATGTTTTGTTTACTATTTTCACAGAAATAAAAATTGATGTATGATCTAATACCTTTTAAACGTAAACGTTTAATGTTTATTATTCAAAACGTAAATTCGTCACAAATGTATATAGCAGAGCACGTCTGGAACATAAACACCAATTATGACTCGTAAATGAATCCATATATTAATTTTCATTTGGTTATTTGAAGAGATTAGTGACTTGAAATTTCATCAAAGAATCCAAAGTGAATATAAAATGCGTTATTCCTTGATTGGGTTAATTTTTGAGGGTTCATTGAATGTTTGAATGTTCTACTACACTTATTATCTTTTATACTACCAAGCTTTCCTTTTTATTTGATGTCATACAGCTCACGTCTATGTGCAACTATTACTGCATTTATGTCTCCATTCGCTTTCTGACTTCGCTTTTACTTATTCAGCTCCTTCTGCTCCTTCCCCATTTAATTTCCTTCACTGTCATCTTTTCGCTGCTTTGTCCATTATTCATCCACATCGAGAATAAAAAGTGTTTCAGAACGTCTATTTCTGGATTAAACTCTTTTGTTTTTTTTTGCAGGTTTTCTTGTATTTTTGTTACACAACCTCCCGATTGAAAATTTAAAACCACTTAAAAACATAACAGACCTCATACTTTGGCTTCCGAGATTTTCCCAAGTTTCCTTTACATTTAAACAAATGAAACCAAAAAATCGGAGGAATAAAAAAACGAAAAACAAAAAAAACAGGATCTTTTATCGACCGTAAAGTGTTCTTTAAAATGCCCGTCAACTTACGGCTTTAGATAAAATGGGGAAAATATATTTCACGGCCTTAAGTGAGATTCAAAATCGTCTTCGCATTTTTGAGTGTAAAAGTTTAGAGAATTGCAATTTGTTCAAACGGCGGGCGGATGAACGATTAAACGAATGAATGATCATTCACGTTCCGCGAAGATAAAGATGTAAAAGTGAGATGAACATTTTATCATATTCCGGAAACCTATTTGTCTGGGGGGAGAAGAAGGGGGGGGAAGAATCGCGAATCTTTGAGAATCAACATGCCTGTGATTTATCGTGCTCTGCGATTGAATTGAAAAATAATCTAAAGAAGTCGTTAGGTCCTTTTGACTTTGATGATATTCCAAGTGCTTAGGCCTTAGACCGAGCGGCAGGATACCCTTTTGTCATCTTCAGGCTCGAGCTGTTATCCTCGTTCGCGTCGCTGCAACAGCATTTGGTTTAGAGGTTTGAAGGATGGCAAGGCAGGGCATACGCGTGCGGGAGCGGCAGCGGATAGAAATAGGGAGGGCGAGACGATTTGCGGCTTACAAATTCACACGTACCAAGGGTGTCAGCGTTATTTATTGGCGACGTTCCGCCGAATAAATTTTGCACGGTTCTGGGGAGCGCGCCACCACGTGCAACAAAGACGCACAGTTAGAAAAACGAATAGAGGCATTCGATTTGCTTGCTCTATTCCACGATAGTTTTTCCCCCCTACTTTTCCAGAACGGCAATTTATGGCTGACGCTAAGGACCGAAAAATGCAGAGGAATACGGATTCTGGTAAACGCGATTTGAATTACGTAAGTCGTCTGATTTATACGAATTTTTGGCCAGACGGAAAATTTTCCCCGATTGTATTCATATTTTGTTATAAATATTGTAAGCTTGATTAACAGGGTTCTGACGTTCAACGAAATCGAGATCAGCCGGATGAAAATTCTGGCCCGGAGATATATATTTCACTGGACGAATATATATTTGCGAGAGTCGGTGTGTTTGTTCGAGATAACTATTTGAAGATTCGTTATACAAAACGAGAGACCGGTTGAACGGGGGGGAAAAGAATCGGGCAGCGAGAGCAGATTGGAACAAAGTTTGAAATGAAGTTTGAATGTTACGTTTTGCGTTCATCACGAATCAGAACAATCGTGAAGCGTTGCAGGCTGTAACGGCAAACAAGTTGCAATTGCGAAGTTGCCACGACAGGTCAGGAAACGCTGACAGATTAGAATTGTTGGGAGGAAGAATACTTTTGCATGGTCAGTTATTCGCCTTTTGCTAATGGCAGAAACGTTAGCATCAGATTATCGAATCACGTATGGGAGCTTTGTTCGTTTACGTCGTAAACGAGGCGAGTTGAATTCGTGTATATATACACATAGTGCGGGACGAGTGGCTCTCAATCAGACGTCGGGACGGGTGAGCGTCGCGCGAACAAAATCCATCGATCAACTCAATTAACTAATTGCCCCTAGGACTAAATGCATCCATCCGTGCGTCGTCTACTTGCACTCCCTCGTTGGTCCTCTCACCTAGCTCGGTCCTGGCACCATCGAAAACTCTTTCTAACGCTTGGCTCTCACTGCCTGTCTGCTTGCCAACCAATCAGCCTGCCAAATAAAAACGTTTACATTTTTATTCAACATTGTTCCGACGAATACGTGCATTATAGTTCAGCCGATGTCTCCTTCGTGTTTCCTCTGGCACTATTTTCCCTCAGAAATAATCGCACTGATTGTGGAAAATGTCATGAATATTTTTGGTCAAAAGATTCAAAACAACAGGCAACGATAAAATTAATTTTGTAAATAAATACAATTTTCAAAATCTTCATGTTTATGTGCGCCAAAACCATAGTCACCAAATTATGTAATAAATATTATTGCTTTTATCATATTGTTGTTGTTTAGAAATTATTTAGAAAAAAAAATTTATTTTGTAGTTTGAATTTTTATATAATGAAATCTATGAAAAATGTATAATCAAATCAAATCTCTCACGGACGAAAATTATAGTCACGAAAATTATAATAAATGTTACTCATATTGTTGGAAATATATTTTAAATAAAAAATATATTTTATTTATATTTTCAAAGTATATTTTCATTCGTGAAAGAAATATTTCGTTTGTGTATTTACTGGTGGCAAAATCTAATTGCGTTAAAAAAAAAAAACGATTGATGTGATTTTAAAATATAAAAATCAAAAGTTTAAAACGACACAATTTGTCACAGTAGAATAAATAAGCTAACATTTGAAATTGTATTTTGAATAATGGGACGGCAATAAGTCTGGTGATCATATATTTAAATGTAAATACAATTTTTAATGGAAAAGAGATAATATGTAGCAGCGATGATTGAAATTGTATTAAATTACTCCGTTTAATCACTTATTTAACGTAACCATTATTTCGACAAATAAATTTATTTATTAAAAGAAATTGTCACGTTTAGTTCGACTGTTCGCTTCTGGAAAAATGAACTTTCAGTTTGGTAACAGATTGAATTGGATAGAGATATTTTTTTATAATTGATTAATTCTTATCGAATATCAAATAGTAGAGAACGAAAAACGCAGTAATTTTCATTCGTTCGTATTCACTTTCAACCTCTGTTTCAGACACAAAGAATTAAAATCTGGAAAAAAAATCGAAGTTATCTTATATAATCATGAAATAAAAAAGTATCCGATTTATAGCACTGATTATTATTTTATCTGCGTAGTTTTGAACAAACTTTTTCAATTGAATTCAATTTTTAAATTAAACGCACCAGTTAATTGACGAGATATACGGAAGAAAAACTGGCCGAGCCGAGCGACTTTTTATATTACAGCCGTGTTAATTTAAAACATTTTTAAATAGCACCTTACCACGAGGCTGTTCATTCAATATTAATTAAGTTGTTACTCTGAAGAGCCGAGGAAAAAAAATCGTCAAACATTTAAAGTACGACGTTGGAACTGGTAATCATAATCTGATGATCGCGTGTTCGGTATACTTAATCGGCTCATAACATGCTGAGGAGCCAACAGTGTATCGGCATCCAACGTGTGTTCCTTCATTCCAAAACTGGTCAGATCTGTCGCAGTCACGTGCCAGCAATCCTAATGACAGCCTCTTGAGGTCGAGAAATGCCAATCACTACTTTGGGAATTTCGTTTACCCTCGGAGATCTACCAGATGCAGTCGATCATCACTTTTTGTTGATTCAAATTCTCCAGATAAACTTCGTTGTATCAATCTAAAAGGCCTGTAAAAAGATTTGTGACTCAATTAATTTGAAAAAGAACAAAAAAAAGAGAAAAGGGGAAAGAAAAAACAAAGTGATGAAGTGCGTCGGAAAGAAAAAGTCGGTCGACGATTGTTTTGAATTGAAAAATGAGATAAATAAAGGAGATTGCATAAAGATGATTTATAGTTGTTCATTTTTATTAGTTCGCGATTTTAAGAAGCTTGTGTTCTCTGAGCTTTTGAAACGTGTTTCGAAAACTTCTTTACTTTTGCTATTGGATGATCTGATGTATACGAATTGCCTACTACAAGCTTCGCGTCGGACTCATTCATTTCAAGAGCTGTTTTCCAAACTTACAGAATGTATTTGTGGTTATAAGGTAAAACCAGACGAATGTATACATATGCGATTCTCTATATACTTACCAGGTTTCTCCTGATAGCCGCAGGTATACATAATGCCTGCGAAAAATCTTATATGTAAAATATTAGATGCATCTGGGAAAATTGAATTGATATCCTGCGGTATACACAAAACAGTTCTATCGATTTCGCAACTCATTTTAGAACCCATATATTTTTTAGACTTGATTCCAAGAATGTTCATCTTGCAAATTTATCGATATTTGTATACGATATTTGACACCAACCTATTTAAGATTGGGAAAAATGGTGAGTACATTTTTTCATATTACGGATAATATTTCTTTCACTTTGTTTTGTTTGAAATGTAATAGATGGCATGATAAATGTAATCCAACCTGATTCCTTTCCAAATTAAATTGCATTATGAATAAATGTCAATGTGTGTATGTATGTAAATATGAATGTCAAATGTGTTTCAAATGAAACAAAGGATTAACAAATAATAAACAAAATAACCTCACCACAACTCATTGTTTGTATGAATAGAAATTCATAACATGACATTATGATAAAAAACACTTAATCAACCAAATTCACAACATAAAATTTTTTGAAATAAAAATGAAATTATAAAATATTTTTCAAAACTCTATTGCAATTCGTCCATACAAAAAACAAAAATGAAATTTCAAAAACAATTGAACAATAAATTATAATTGTTTTTTTTTATAATTTTTTTGTTCATCAAATTACAAGAAAATGTTCATCCACTAAGTTACAATTACAGGATAAAAAATCTTGATTAGAGAGTAATCCAGTAACGTCACTTGGTATTTAATTTATAACTTGAGTTACAGATGTACGAGCTAACCCTGAAAATTACTGGCTGCTGAGAGATGAAGAAAACTATTGTAAACTGTTGACGCCTTTACAAATCATGTCACCCACGCTCTACTTTAGAGACATACACTAATTGCGTCTTTACATCTCTAGTTCCCAAGGAATTTCATTTTGCTTATATTTTCATCTTTATTTGAATACTACACTGACGTTCTACATAAGCACGCTATATATATGCGTGTATCATGAATCGAACACTTGCATAATTCACAAGATGACCATGTCATTTGCACATTGCGTGTATATATACGTATGCGTTCCCTTATGTCAGGCATCTGGTTCGGCATGCACGCGTGCCGTTGTGAGAAAATTTAATTTCACACCGAATTTCAACACGCCAGGAGTCAATGAATTAAAACTGATTGATATTCATATTTAGCGAACGTTTTTCTCCGCCCCGCAAAAAAATGAACATAACCCACTCGTTATTCGAACGTTTGATGTAACGTAAATACACAATCAAATACTAATTAAAAACACATCAAGACTCGTTTGTTGGTAACATAAATCATTTTCTTTTCACGCGTGCTTGTTTCAAACAGTTGACCTCCATAGAGTTTAAAAGTAAAATTCAATTTGATCAACGTGTAACTGCGCGTGTGTACTTACTAAAGCTCCAAAATATGCACTTATCAGTTTTGGCGAAGAAACTATATTTTAGCATTAATTTATTCAGTTTTGAACCATAATACTGCATAATAAGGTAATTGTAATGAATATAAAATGGCTCTTCATATTATGCCACACTCATAATATAAACTTTCGTATAATTCATCGCCAGGTATATGTTATACAACCTTAATATCAGCAATACAAATTATGCGATTAAAATTTATGTCACTCCATATCCTCTCTGTTCTGTGTAAATATGTGTTTACATTTATGCTCGCTTTTATAAAGATTTTTTAATATTTTTTGATTAGAATTTATTTCATAAATGATTTGTAATTGACTTATATTATCGAATCGATATTATAATATCGAATATATACTCGGATATATTTTTAAATATAAAAAATATATGTAAAATATATTTTGATTCCATATTTATATATTTATTCATACGTACATGTATATCTATGTATATATTAATATATCCGGATATATTTTAAATATAGAAAATATATGCGAACCATATTTTGATATATATTTTAATTTTATATACATTCTATATTTTATATATTTTTATTTATATAATTTATTACTACTTAATAAATGATTTTTAAATGACTTGGTAGAATATATTTTAAATATAAGAAAATATACGTGAAAAAATATAATTAGAAATATATTTTTACCGTGTGGGATTTTATCCCGTTATGTGTAAATATATGTCGACGTAAATGTACATTTTTGTAGGTTTGAATGGAACGCACAATGGGCGATAATAAAGGACGAAGCAAAACATTTGATGTTAATTGCAGTGAGATATATTTTACAGCGGGATTAATTGAAATTAACTTCTACGCCTATTGAATGTCCTGAACGTGCTTGTCGCAAGTGGTCAATGGCGTCGCTTTATAGGATCACTCATTGAATGAATAAGCAGCAAATCAATATAGAATATTTGTAATGTCGCGTCTTACAGTCAATTATGTAAATCTAACGTTCGGATGAATGCGGCTTTCAAGGATAACATCATTCAGCAAAAGCGTGTTACACATATAAACTATCGAGCACTATTGACCATCAACGAAAACTTGTACTCGCTGGAAGCTTCGGAATCGAGTTCGCATCAAAATAACTGCTAGCAGAGAATCATAGAATTATAGGACTTTTCGATGAAATTCGAAGCAAAGAAGTTGGGTTCAATTGCTTTCCGTTGCGATCCGCCGGCACCGCTCCGAGTAGTGCAATGTTGAACAAACTTGAAATTAATGCCCGAAGTCGCGAACTAATAAAACAAGAGTATTGTTTCGTACAAGTCAAAGATGTATTGTTCAGTTTACTTTCTGGATTTCGACAATAAAGTGTAATTCCAAGCGGAAGAATAATGGCGAAAACATAATCCCGGCGGCGAATTGAGAGGCGACCGCGCGAGGATTGTCATTTGCACAATGCCATCCTTGCATCGCCCAAAGTTGTCCCTCAATAAGTGATATCGTAACCGAAAAGAGCCATCCCGATAATGCGTCATTAGAAAAGGGGAGCAGCTGCTCTCCTTGTTCTCCGCGGCCGTCTATTAAAGTGCACTCAAACGAAAGAGCGCGTTCGAGCGGTCCGAGAGGCAAATTGCGTGAAAAAAAATTATTTTTTTTTGCGATGCGCGCTATAGTCATCAAAATTGCCGAAGCGTCAATGAAATTATCGTAGCCGCGGCGGCGGTGCCGTGCTCTCAGCGTTGCGACGCTCGCTCCCGTCGTGCCAACGTTTGCGAATAATGCGCAACGCTAACAAAAAGCAGCAGGGCGCGCGCACGGCTGTCGAAAATTCATCGACTCTTGCACAAGTCAATTACGGGATCGAGCCCAGACCGTTTGCAACAACGTCAAAGATAAAAGCCCGAATTCGACTTCGCGCCTAGCGTCACGTCTTCTCCCCCTCCCCTTCCCCCGATCTTTCGCAGGCCTTTATTTATCTCTATCTCCCCGGCTCTGGCGCTTTTTCTCCGCTATCGCTCCTTCACATGATTTAAACACCGGGGTATATATTTACTTAGGTCAGCCGTTGTGTTAATTGACCGGTTTCAACTTATTAGTTTGTCAACCACACGTTTGTTAAACTCCTCATCTCCAATGCATGCATGTATTTGCTTTCGAGACCTTTTACGTAACGCGCATGCACTAAACCTAAATCGTACCCGCATGTAATCAAAAATATATGTCAGCCCGACGTATACTCCGAATTAAAAAAATCCGCTCAAAAAATGCTCCTGATATATCAGACTTGAAAATTCACCTGCATCGCAGAGTCCATTTTTGGCTGGGCATCAAATTTTCATCATTTTGTATCTTCAGCGAGTTTGACATTTGAAAAGGGACTGGCTTCTTTTTTTCTTTCTACCTCTGAAGCTTTCTCGTGCAAAGCTGCAAAATGAATCTGAATCATTCATTAGCTTGATGATTAAACAATAAAGATGTAAATCATCTTAAGATGAATTTTTGAAAGTTCGGTCTGACTATCGCAAAGCGGAATAACGTTGACAGTGAGAATTGTTATGTAACTTTCGTATGTGGCTTGATTTATGTGCTCCAAAACTTGATTATACATACGTGAAAACGAGTTCTTTGTAAAATTTTAATATTCATCATTTCGAGATTATACGGTCATTTTACATAAAAGAAAAAATATGCGTCAGCGTATGGTGTTGATGGTTTAATAATCTCGTATGCGTTTAAATACCGCAAACATCCCGAGTCAGATAGCTTTAACTAGTGTAAAGTGTACGCCACAGATATGGCTGTAAATTACGACTGAGGCCGTCTCTACACCGGGCTGTGTTTCACAGAGTACAAAGAAAGTTTTATTTATTTTTACTATAAATTTCATTCAATCTCTGAAATCATACTTTAGCTGTGTACTCAAATTATATGGCTTTATAGATTTTTTTTTCTGTCCGCTCTGCTCTGTTGTAAAAGCGAAACTTGATCATAAATTATTTTAAACTATGTGATGAAAACTTATAAACTTTAACATTTATCCCCATGTAAAAGTATAACCTGTGGACGTTTTGTATTTGTCCGCATGCATATATATGAATATCTCTGACATGTGTAACATACATTTTTAAACTTTTAATGAATCGCTTCTGCAAACAAACAATTTTGCAAAATTGTTTTTAGGGGAAGTGCCTCGCAGCTTTTCCAGTCGCGATTATTCATTATCATAAATAATAATACCTCGTCGTAGGTAAATAAACTTTTATAAAAAAGGCGACAGTTATTAAAACTACATAATCAGCCGATGTAATTCCGTCATTCTGCCGTTTCATTCATAATGTTTTATTGACACGTTGTTATTATTTTAAGTTTATCAATTCATTAACAATTCATCACGTTTTTTCATAAAAAAGTGAACGCAAATAGTATATTATAAATACACGTCGTTTCACACATGATTTATAAACTAACAAAAACAATTAGGCTAATTGTGACACGTCGGGTAATTTGTTACGCTATCGAGATTTGATATCTACATTCATTTAGAATAATTTTTTCACGGTCTTTCACTCAGGTACAATCTTCAACTCAAATTTAACTTTTGAAAAGTATAAAAAATTTTTTTAATTGCAAAATTATTCTTCCACAATTATCCCTACTGATCCCATTAATAATTTAGCAATTTTATGATAATTTTATAATAATTTTAGAATTTCTAATACTTTCGTACAGTTTAAATCAAAACTTAGCATTGCAATTTTTTACTACTTTGATTTATATACGTATAAAAATAATTAGGTTAATTGTGACATGTCGGGTAATTTGTTACATTATTGAAATTCGATACCTAAATTTATTCAAAACAATTTTTCCACAGTCTTTCATTCATTACCATACACTGAAAACAATGAAAAAAAATAATAATAATAATAAAAAATGCAAAATTATTTGTTCGCAATCATCCGTACTGCTTCCATTATTTATTTTTCAATTTTATAATAATTTTAGAAGTATCATAAAAACTTTATTATAGAAACTTCCGTACAACTTGAATGAAAACTTATATTCCTAATTAATTACGTTTATATGTTATAATAAGTATTACAAAAATGATAGGAACAATTTGTGGAGCAATTGGTTTGTTTGTGATGATTAATATAAGACTATTAGTGAGAACTGTATACACAACTAGTAAAACAAGTTCAATAATTTTATTGCAGTTGTATTGCGAAGGTGTCGTATACATAGATTCTCATCATGTTGGTATTCGTCTTCACAATGAGGAGGTTGGTGAAGCCACATCTAACAACTATTGCTGCAGCATTCGAAGTCGAAGTAGTATTCCAGAAACAGCAGCAGCAGCACCAACGACGAAATCATCCGTGCGTGCTGGGGTCTTGTAAGGTCGTGAGACCGCTTTGGAGCGCTATGACCAATGCATTTTAAAACAATTGACGTTTTGGTCTGGGTTCCAATGAAAGGGCTGAAATTTTTTCTTCTCTCAAAAAAAGTTGTCTTTTCAATTTATTAAATTGAAAATCTAATAATTTTTCATCATACCAAAAGAGTAGTTATTATAAATTTATCTCATTCAAACAATTTTTTTCTCTCGATACTATAGTATATATATATATACAAACTTGCAATAACAATTTTTTATATTGTTATAATGGATTTCTGAAAACGGATATTGCAGATGAAAAAAAAAAGGAAACCAAAAATTAATATTGATATGAAAACGGGTAGGATGTAGTGTGAAAATCTAATTTTTATATCTAATAGTTAACATGCATTTTTTAATCCACAAGGGAAATATTTTCTCAAACGCGCGGCATGCGTGTTTGTTTTCATTCAATTTATATTATATTGGAAAGCTGCTTTTTTGGTTTCATTGATTCACGAGTTAAAAATTATGTTGAAAAAAAACAAAAAAAAACAAAAACAAAACAAAATATACGATATACGAGGCGAGCATTCATGGCAGTTCGTTCATTTGTTTGTAGAATCGAAAAGTCGATAACAGGCCCGATGTTTATTTGAAATAAAATCGACAAATATCAAAATACGTTTAAGATAATGAGGAGAACGAATTGAATTAGTTTTCTTCTTAGTTGTTCATTGCGGCGGTTATATTGGAAAGCTTCCTTCAAACTTCACTTTCGCGAGCTTCTGGAGAATCGAAGCTCTTTAAAAACTCTGTAGAAACTTCTATGTCTTCATAAGCTCAGTTAAATTTACGTTGGTGGCGTTTCCTGCAGATCATAATGTATTAAGATTCTGGTAACAGATTCAGGTTGCCATCATCAGGGGTGTCAAGAGCGACCTGAGAAGTCACCATTAATTAAAATTAACTTCGTCATAATTACGTGATTTTGTAATATTCAAAATATCGTTCATATTGCCGGAAATACATTTATATAAACAAAATACATTTTTTATATTTTCAGAATACATTTTTGTCCATGAAGGTAAATACAAAAAATATATTATAGTTATATTTTCAAATTATATATACTGAAATTGATAAACAAATATATATTTTCAAAATATATTCTCATCTATGGGGATTATTATAGGAAAGACAATTAATTAGAAAACCAAAAATATTTTTTATATCATCAGAATATAATTTCTCCGCCGTGAAGGATAGACCGAGTATTCATCGCAATTTTAATTCGAGTTATTGCGTCATTAATATATATTTATTATGTATAATTAAGATGA
>JAAMPD010000385.1:55093-79463 GCA_025266255.1 Trissolcus basalis | reverse complement strand
TTTTTCTTCACCCACAGAATATTTGAAAATCTTGATCTTACAATTTTTGTATTTACATTTTGTTTCTTTCTTGAGGGTGCAATTTCAAATTGTAATATTATATACGATATTACAGAGGTTTTATTACCACCTTAATGTACTGAGTCTTAAAGTAATAAATTTTGCAAAAGGTTACTCACTCAGTCAGCGAATGTAGTATTCCATAAAATATTGTTTTATCATTTCAAAAATTGGTAATAATTGGAACAAATTTTCAAATATATTTTGACGACTATGAAACTTTGTAAATCTAAATTCCAAAAAGAAATTTGAAACAAAAATGAAATGCATTTGAAACTGTTTTTATCGAAATTCAAATCAACTTCAAAGAACTAAATAATTGATGTTTTTTTAGTGTGCAAATATTTATTATTATTATTATTTTTTTTTGCAATTTAAAATTCTGCAATAAAAAGTGCAACGCAGAACTAAAGTAGAAAAAAAAACCGTTAGAGGGTATATTTCATGTGACTTCACTTTTAATTATTGAAATCCTAAAAATCTTTCATCATTATAAATTTTTATAAGACTTCATTTCATTTCAGCATTTCAATATATTTTTTTTCAGGACCATCAAGTTGTTAAAAGACTTCGCGAATTAGTAACTCCTAGCTGTGTATAGTGTAAAAAAAAAGTTGATAAAAAATGTAATGTATTTATGTATATCAGTGCTTGTAATAAAATAAACAATAAAAGTAAAAGGGAATATAATTTCAGACACATTAGACACGTCTACAATGCTTTTATCACGACAGAAGTATAATGCGAAATGTTATTGCAGTTTTACAGCCTATTAACATGTGTACCTTTCTCATATGTTATTTTCCTATTTCCTGCTGGCAAGTACAGAACTAAAAATGGTAAATAGAAAAAGGCAATAATTCTGTACGCAGGTCAAGGCAGATCAATAATATGGTGAAAAAATTTCGCTCGTCACGCGATGGTCCTATACTCTTTTGAGGGTAAAAAGTACTAATATATAAACATTTCCTTTGTACTGCAATCTAGTACCCAAAACAAACATTTTTTTCTTTACTGAGAAAAAAAATACTAAATCAATCAGTTGCGCGCAGGCACCTAAAACTGCACAAATACGTCGCCATAAAAAATGCGTTTGTACCTTTCAGCTCAATCAAAAATTTGATTGTTTGGAAAACTCTGGAAATGCAATTTCATCTTTTGACACTTTTTCAATTCAAGACGCAAAAGTGTTCAATTTCCTGTTTCCTTTTACACAGATCACTTTTTTTTAGTGATAAAAAGAGTCGTTCAATAAGATAAACCGGGAAAAATGTATACATACCCTTGGAGATTTTCGTTGACCGGCACCCACGACGCATGGTTGACCGCCACACTGAAACAAAAATTCAGTTCAACTGAATATTCGTTTAAAAAAGTACCGACAAACATTTTTATTACTATTATTACTATTTTTATCACTTTTATTATATTAATCATTATCATTTAATTATTAATTTTTTCATGTACATGAAAAAAGTTAGCCGGAACATTTTTAGCTGACATTATGGTGATAATCTGCATATTATTTGCAGGCTGAAGTATGTACACGTTATAACGTAAGTGCCATATATTAAAAGCTCAAATGTATGAACTACTCGTTAAAATGTAACCAGAGAGGTTACTTCGCACCATTCTCGGGCGAGAATAAAGCACCGAGAAAGACAATTACGGTAATTATGAGGAGCGAATTGCCCAATGGAAAATTGCTCTCAATCATTTTCTTGACCGATCAAAGAGCGTCATTTATTTCACAGCTTGAAAAGACTGGAATCACTTTAAGCTAATAAATAGGCGGTTTTCTTATTCTGATAAGTCCTCTGACTTAATGAAAATGAATTTTCCCAGGCATGATTTAAAATTTGCTCTGGCCGCACTATATTTTAGCCTCACTCTATTAGGTGGCCAGAAAATAGTTCAATCAGATTTTTTACTCTTTCAATTCACACGTTTTAATTGGTACTTCAGGGAACATTCATAATTCATCATTTTCATGAACACTCAAATTATGTTCCATAATTTATCTCACAAAATAGAGAAAAACATAAACCGACCGTTTGATTTATGTAAGAGTAATAAAAATAATCAAGGGAGAAAAAATTTAAATAAAAATGATACATTGAAAAAAGGATTAAAATTTAAATATAAAAAGGATATAAAAGGTTTTTTTTATTGGTAATACCGTGAGTTTTCTAATTTTTTAAAACAAAATATAAAACAGCACTTAATTTAAGAAAAAGGAGAGGTAACGTCTCTAGCCAAGTGCAACGACAAAATTTTTAAGTACGTTCACGGAAAATATGCTTTATTTTGTTTCCTGCGCTCACTTTTTTACTCAAGTAGGAAGCTTTTTGCGTTTTCTCACATTTCATGGGATAATTACTCAGACTTCTAATAAAATTTGCATACAGATAACCTTCCTTGTAAGCAAAACTGAGAACTAACTTAGACATAATCCTTTCATTCTTTTGCTGTAAAATGTAATTCTTGAATGCATCTTGATTTTTGAACCTGTATTATCTTTCATTCTCGTTATTATATTTTTTTAACAAAAACAAGACAATCGAATTGAAAGTTTCCAATCAAATTATGCCCGATAATCTGGCGCACTTTCATTTCATTGAAACAGGAGAATAAACAGTTGGGATAATCTAATACACAGGTGGCCGCTACCTACTCTCTCAGTTACATACAATATTTATCACGCGCATGCGAAACATGCCATTCTGTCATTACATTTCCATGATTTCAGTGCAATATACCACCAAAAATCGGTCACGGACTAAGCGTCAGAAAGATAACCAAAAATATTAGCATATATAAAACAAGAAACGTGCGTCACAGAGTTTGAATACAAATTTCAAATTGAAAGCCAAATTTTCAATTACTTTGAAACGAATTTGACATAAAAGTTTTTCATATGACTGACCAACAAACCAGCTACGCCCATCTGATCAAAACCATGCGATAAAAATACTTTCAACTGGCAAGTACAAAACATAAACGTGCTGTTTCGGAAATGACCGTACAAGTCAATAACTTTTTTACAAAAGCACGAACAAGGACAATTATATACGAGTGCAATCTTGATAATGTAAAGATGAAGTTTGCACATTCAATTCGTAAAGCAAATATTTTTTGTTTCCATAATTTAAATCGAAAAACGCACACACGGGAGAAGGAAAACCAACAGAATTTATTTCCGATTGCAAATTCGAGCTTTGAGCGAATTCGTTTTCGCAAAATATAATGTGAAAAATAGTTATGCATATATAATACACGAACAGACACATTTCAGTTTTCACGCGCGATTCGCACGATACCAGAAAAGCATGCAACTTGGTATTGATTGTCTTTTACTGGTTCGCGTGTGACATGGCAGCTGCATTCTTTTAGATCATTGAGAAAATAACTCGATACACATCGGTTTAGAAAAAAAAGCGGATCAAAAATGCATCTGAACCAGTTGAACTGTTACTATACACCGCCGGATTGAATAATTCTACGTGGCCAATTATTCACAAACAAATGGGCTTTGTTGTTTGTGTACGTGTCTAACTAGAACTCATCGATTTCTAAGTGTAAAGAGAACGGTGGGATCAATCATAATCCATAGTTACACAGATCTTACGTAACTGGATAATTCTCATGGTTTATAAATAAAGCACCATGATCATCCAACATGTAGCACACTAAATCACTGGCCTTTCATCATACTAATCGCCTTTTTGCATGATCAAACATCAGCCATTCGAGATTCTGTTCTGGGCAAAAATTCACGATGTCAAATTAGTGCACGAATTCATATTTCTCTTTAACGGCGTTATCGCAATATCGCTATAAACATGACTTTTATAAAAAAAGCTTGTTCAACAATTTTTTCATCATCAATTCAAATTTGTCCAGCGTTTTGAATTAACCTCAGTAAAAAAAACTGAAATAATGCTCGTGTTCATATCAATTGTTCTCATCTCACTTTCGAAAAAAAAAAAAAAACAATCGGTCGTGCACTAATAATCAAACAGAAACATTCACAGCTTTGTATTAAAAAAGTATTAACTTTTTATGCACTGGTGATAAACGCGATAGTAATATGTAAGTACGTATTCTGTGTGGAAATAGTAATCTCAATATCCATTGTTAATAGACTTTTACTTGTTTTTCAAACACATTCACGTAATGTACAATGTCCTTATGCTTTTATGTGTGCAATGAAAAGTTCTTTTGTTATCAATTTAGACAGTCGAACTCATAAATCATGCACTGCCTTTTTTTCAATGAACCCTTAATAATTAATATTTTCTATTATTCTCAGAAGTCTTATAAACAATTCAATAGGAAATTGTGCAACATTCTTTGGAAGTGAAAATTAATTGTAACGTTTTTTTTTATTCCTTCGGTATTTCGAGCTAGAAAACATCAGCAAAAATGCATCGAGTCTGTACAGGGAATATTAGGAATTACAATATTGAACCTAAATTCCTGGTTATTCATTCGTGAAGCTTATTCATCAGTTGAGCATAACCAGATCAGTTTACACAAATTATTTTACACATCATTCATTTTGCTGCGTAATTGCAACTCAGATATATAAACAATTATGTCATTTGTTAAGTTCAATTCAACGGCTGTTAAATTTCTGTTAATACAACATACATTTTATATTTGTATACACTCTTTTGAATTCCAAATAAAAGATAAAATTATATCTGTTTATAATTTAAATGGTTTGCAAAACTCAAAGTTTCAACTTTACCGATAACCGGGAAAAAATAAAATTCTAAGAAATTGTGTAGCTCAAAAAAATTGGTTCAAACAAAAACAAGTTAAATGGATTATGAAAGATAAGATTTTTTTTCAAATATATTTAATACGAAATAATGCACAACACTCAGAAAACAATTTATTTGAATCTAATAAATTTATTTGGATATGAACCTAACAAATGTTTATTAGTTTATTATCCCAATAAACTTTATTTAATTTAACAAAAAATTTATTAGATACAAACAAATTTTTTTCCGGCTGTTTTTTAAGTGAAGTTCTGCATCTGAATCTTTAAAAGGAATTAAAGATTGTGTAATTCAAGTACATATTTTAGCAATGAAAATTTTAGTAATGATAACTGATTCAGATGAAACAAATTGTTGTCAATAAATGATATGTTGGATTGTTAATGAGGTGTTGTAATGCATGAAAGAATGATTAACATTTCGAATATGTTACATAACATGTATAACGTGCATGTTATCTTAGTTGCTAACTTTTACGATTCGATATTTTAACTATTAAGAGATACTAGATTGCAAGTATTTTTAATTTGATTTTTAAAGAATACAAGATAACGATTTCAACACTGTTACGTTTATTCAGCAACTTAATTTCATTTATTCACGCTATTTGGTTGTTCCCAAAAATTGACTTATAAATTTGTTGTAAATCAAGACTTCCATTAGTCCATAGATTTTGATTTGATCAGATGATATTTGCAGCTATACATTATACAAGTCTTTTCGACGAACTTTGTTCTTTTTATACAATTTTATCAGATTTAAGCTGGTTGTAATGTTACACAGTCGAAATATTATCATCATTTTTACTCAAAACTTTGTAATAAATTAGTATCAACAAACGTAAAATTTGCAATAAAAAAGATAATATCAATGAAAAATTACTAAAATTCAAATTAATATTACAGAAAGTACGAAATGAAATACGAGAATTTTTTTTACACTCGCTTCAAAAGCCTGTACATGTTTTTTGCTACGTCTGTAACGAAATATCTCAGTTTTAAAAATTTATTTCACAACTTGCACAATGGCACGGATGAATAAAATTGGAACCTGGTTATTTTTGGTTGGTGATACAACCCACCTTAATAATTATCATATTATGATATCATGCTTTTTATACGAGCTACATTGAAGAACGAATTGAGACGTTTATTATGAGAAGAACAAATCATTTTGTTACACAGAAATGTGATAATAAGTCAAGAGTCAATTATGGCAAATAGGCCACTAACAACTAGAAGTATTACGTGATTTAAATCTGAAATTGTAACTCAACATGCACGTATATTGTTCAGGGTTTCGAATCGATAAGTATACATAATTCCTCAATAAAGTGTCATAATTTGATTATTTATTCGCCTTTGTCTAGGTAATTGGTAATTGTTGCTATAACGATCCATTATTTTCTTAATTGGTCCGGTTTGTTATCTTGATCAATCATAAAACCGTCATACTTTTAGTACAACTTTTGTAATCAGTTGATGGTTGCAAACTAATCATATTTTTCTAGTACAATATCTCTTCGAACAATTTTTTTTCTATCACGTTTACCATAATTTAACTGAAAAGTTGGTCGACCTCTCCATATATTTTCTTTAAACGTCACTCTTATAGTCACCTCGCGTCCATACTCCAACTTCAAACATACACTTGAAGCTTTCGCTCACAATTCTCATATTCGAACAACTTCCGAAAACTTGTATCCTTCCTAAAACAAACTATGCAAATTCGAAGCAGTGCTAAAGTACAACAACTTATTCTTATGTAAAAATGTTTTGAGTACTCGTCGAAAAATGTATCATAAGAGGGTCCTTATATGCTACACAGATGTACAAGTTGCGAACCTACTTTGACTAAGAAAATATTCACGAGTATAATTGATTCACTTATCTCAGAATATTTTGCCTCCAGCTGTGCACTTTGTTTTTAATTATAATCTGTACCTCTGATTAATTTCATCTATTTGTACTTGTTCACACAAATGTATTTTTATATCAAATCCTTTCAACTTTATTGAATTATAATTCAATTACTTTTACTGAATTATTATTCAATTATTATAACCTGACCTTTTACCTGTACATCACACTCAACATGCCGACATAGTAGTAATGTGTAGTTCAGAGCTTTGGAAATTGATATACATATTTAGTTGTCAAAGATTCAAAATTAATGAAAATATATGTTTCTCAAAGACAATTTCCTCTAATATATGACATATCACCTTTCAACCACCGGCAATTCTATGCATGCAAACGTCGAATTTTCGCAATTATCTGAAAATGAAACAGTGAAATATTCTTTCCCTTTTAGAAAAAAAAATTCATAACATTGATAATCATCATTTTGAGCTTGCTAATAATAATTATACAAACAACCGCTTTTTTATGAAAAAAATTGTGATTTAAAAAACCATCGTAAAAGCTTTGAACAAAAATGAATTTTTCATAGATCAATCTTTTCAAATTCATAATAAAAAACTAAAAAAATATCGAAAAAAAATAATAACGAAATCAATATCAGTGCCATTTTAATCTTTTGTGTTTTGTCGCACGAAGTTTTGGGTTTTGAAAAGAAACTTTTTTTTTTATATAATGCCAATTACCAATTGCCATAAGGTAAAATGTTTAACAATTTTTATTTCCCCTTCATGAAAAAAAACACGACTCGTTATATATTTCATTTTTTTTTCACTCAATCAAATCGCATACGTATAAGTATTGAAATTTGATTTTGGCATCGTACATTTCACCGTTCGGTATATTATTTTATTTACACATTTCATTTAAAACGGAAACAATTCATTCAAGAATCAACGTGGAACAATAGTTAGTGTATTTTTAAAAATACCTTTCGTTGTAAAGCGTAAACGGCATGATTGTACTTGATACATATCAATAAACAGCATTCACTATTTACCAGTACCAGAGACATGCACGACAAATTCTGTAAATGAAAAGTTTTTTGCCGTTGCAACCGGTTCAATGTCAAATCAGCATGCAAAGCATTCGAACAAATTCGTACGACCAACATTTCATCTGGTTATTCAATAAATCAACATCTCATTATTAATCCGAATCAAGCAACTCGACAATTATTATTCATTCAAATAATATTTAATTTTGATAAATGAAAATGAGTGGAGGTCGTAGGGCCACGAGGGGCAAACAAACACGAAGCGGAGGTAAAACTCGCGTACCATTGTAGGTACAACAAAACCGACGCCGGTACTCGGGGTTAATTTTGTAGGTACCTCTTTGTCCTTATTCTTCATCTCCTGTCTCCTGGGGACGTCGCTCTCGTCGTCGGCGTACACGATATTCCTAATGAAACCATTAAAACGTGGCTCGAAGATAACGCTGGGCAGTGCAAGCAGCGTGAGCTTGCTGTTGTACCAGCTGGGCATGCCGCCGATGTAAACGTCCGAGTTGGCGGCGAGTTTGCCGAACTCGAACTCCTTGCCGCGGGACGTGGAGGTCGCGGCGACGTCGTCGACGGCGAGGCTCGTGTTCTCCTGGTTCCTCGTAATCTGGACCTTGTGCCAGCGGGCGTCGCCAAGTTCGCGACCGACGGTGACGATCTGGGCCCCGCCGCCGAGGTTGTAGCGGAGTCTGAGGGCACTCTCGACGAGCTTGAGCTCGAAGAAGTCGTAGGTGCCGCCGTCGTCGGTGTAGAGCAACAAGCCGTTGCCCTGCTCGGTCTTGAACTCGAACTCAAGGGTGCCGTTGAGTGCGGCGTTCCACTTGCGGAATTGCGCGTAACTCGTGGGCGAGCCTTCGAGGACGAAGGAGAGCGCGGTGGCCAGCGAGAGCGCCAGCAGAATCGTCTGGCCTGCGACCCACATGTCGAGCGAGTTCTCTTGGCTGCTAACACTCAAGACAGTCTCGTCAGCACAGTGTCATCCATCCCCTCGACACGCGGCCGAAAGGACCCATCCGAGCCCGACCCGATCGTCAGCCCCAGGTTGCGCTGCAGGCCCCCCACATCACCATCACTGAACACGCGCTCCTGTCCGCCAAGCAGTCACCGTGCACCCTGCAGCCGAATCACAAACCCGCCCGAAAACTAGCCCAAATACTATATTTTGACCGCGCGCTCGGTTATTTCACAATCGATCCACGGCTACCTTGCCGGCTACTCGCGTACGCCCCATTTTTACTCTCGCCACTTGTGATTCCTTTCTGCCGCTCGTCCTTGCCGCGCTCTAAGGCGCCACCAGGCCACGAGTGATTCGACCGCGCGACCCGGCCGGGCACAGTTGAACGCGCTCAGCTGCAATGGACATTACGTCCGCAATTACGTGCAACGCATCGGCCACTGCGCAAAGTCGGCCCACGATTGCCGACAATTCACGATGATACTGCAGGCCCGCACTGAAGACGTGGTGGACGACGCCGCGGAACGACGCCCCCGACGTCGACCCTACGAAACGCTCGCAGCGCGCAGGCGCTCGCCGAGGGGTTGTTTTCTAGGACGCACGCTCCGCGGTGCGACGGGCGCGGAGCGTCGCGACGCCAGCGCAACCACGTATACGTCGCCCGAGTGACGTCGCACCGCGCGATTACGTAATCCCGATGACGAGCCGGACGTCTTACGAGCCGCGGGGTCAACAATTTTATCACTCTCTTTCATCGTCGGCAGTTTTTTTTCTCTCCTCCTCCCACTTCGCCGACGTATTCTACGCACTCGTAAAGCTTTATTGATAATTATTTATGAATGCTTTTATGACTGCCTAACGAAGTATTGATTAAGCTTTCGGCGCTGGCGGTTATAATAAATATGTTTTGGACGTTTAAATCGTGCCACGAATTTTGGCTTCATGGTGTTTGTATTGATTTTATGGCAGTCGCCTTTTTATAGATTCAATCAGACGAAAATTATTGATCAAATTTGATGAATTGATTATAGTAATAAAGTCGTCACGAATATTCACTTCTCATCCAAAATTCGAATCTTTTATTAATGAATTTAACATTTTTTTTTCGCGGTGAATAATTCACAAAGGGATGGACACAAAAAATTAATCTTTTTTGGAACATTGTTCGAGATTTCGTTTCGAGTTGATAAATCTTTCAATTATTCGAAACCTGAATTCAATTATATTTCCATTTTGTTATGAAGTAACAAAAAATGTACGCCAACTTTAAATATTGAACTTATTTAAATTCGGATAAATTTGAAAATTGTTTTGGTTCTCTTTTAAGAAGAATTCTGTGTTTTTCAGAAAATAATCCTTCTTATTTTTTTACTTTGATTATCTGACATAAACTAAAATTTTTTATAGGATACTTACATCATTTTCTTCTACTTTTAGTTTATTCGATCACCTCGACAATAAAAAACAAAGGTCGATTTGATCATTCAGCACAAACATTATTTTGCAACGACCTTTTTGCATCTCCAATGATCATGATATCAAAAGATGTGACAATTCAAAAAATCTCTGTTGTAAGTTATAAGAAAATAATAATATTTTTCACTACAACATAACTCTGAAGTTTTGCCAGGAAACTTTCATAACCCAAGTTTTTGTGACAGGTGAATAAACATCATTTCCCAACAAAAAAACCTTTTTGTTTCATTCCATCAACTTTAATTCAAAAATTATTCAAATAATCAACAAATAAAACTTTCTATATCCCTGCAAGAAATTTTTAATGAATTGTAAACCAAAATTCTTAATTGTCACAATGACTCGATTGTCACATTTACCCGTACTGCTCTGCTTGTCATAACTAAGAATGATGAAATAATAATGAACCTAATAAACACTTCAGATGGTAGTTTTCAATTTCCAAGATATTTCACTATCCTCAACAAGTTTACAGCGTGACAATAAGTTATGTCTATTTCATGAAAACTTCCTGGCAACGATGACGTAATGCTATTTTGTTGGGACGTACGGCAGTACGTTAATCCAACTACATATGGTCCAGAGCCAAGCTAAGGGTTACACCCCTCTGAACACGTAACAGGGTCCATGTTTCTAAACTGAATGATAGTCAAAGTCAGAAGCTTTATGGTTTAGTTACCACAGACAGTCGCGTCTCATGTACCGAACCATTTAAAGCGTGACTGTAATATTAACGCATTATCATAAATTGTGTCAAAAGTAACTAGTTTTATATGATGAATTCATCCACAAAGTTGCGCCAAAAAGAGACGCGAACATTTTCACAATTTAATGTATGACCCAGTGTAAAAATTTTTTTCAGAATTTCAAGGTATCAATAGAACTTGAAAAAGCGTTAAAAAGTTCCAATTTGCTTTCCTTTTTTATTTTCCAAACAAAAATATGACTAATTTTAACGACTCTCTAAGGACTTCTTCTCTCTATCCGGTTTTTTTTGTCGACTTTCGACTGAAAATTGCAAACTCACTTTATCGACGACGGAATTGGCTCTCACTGATGTGAATTCGTTCGCTTATCGGGTGTAGCACCATAATATGCTTCATATCGTGTACTTTAATTATTATTAAATCTTATGTGCACTGCGTATTTGTGCCATCCTTTTCAACGAGCAGCTAACGATTACGTTTTAACCTTTGCACTTTCATATGCAATTGTACGATATAAATAGCAAATCAATAACCACCGACATGCATCAAACCAACATTAACAATTAAAAAGTATTGAAAAAATGTAACTCCTTTTGTTCACTTTTTTAAACATTAAAGAATGTTTTTTTCCATCTCTGTAGTACAGAGAACAATTCAAAATGTTCAAAAGATAGCTAAAAAATAGTTCTTTTGGAAATGAAATTTTTCCGCTGTGCCAAAGTGAAAACAGTCTCGAGAATCTATTATACAGTTACAATCCCAGTCTCTTTGTGGTTAAATGAAATGGTTTCTCCATTCCTGACTGGCGCAATTAAAAGTTGTGTAAGACAAAAATTCGAAAATATGATCATAAACATAACAAAAAAAAATACAATGCACAATTGTAAGTTGGTTTTTGTGCTTTTGAATAAGCGCCTGTAACAAGAAGTTTCTAATGAAGGTTCGCTCGTTTCCATCAACAAAGTATCAAATGCGCGCGTGTATATTTCACTGTGAAACGAATTCCGTTAAAATGATCTCACGAATGTCTTGAAGATCCGAACACAAGCGAAACACGCAAAGTTCACTCCAAGTTTGAATGTGCATGAAACAATCATCTTTCAAGTTTGATACGCCGAAAAGCATCGAAGATGTAGGTTCAGCCCTTTGGCTCGTTATTGCAACAAGACATTTATAGTACAATTTCAATAACCAAAAGCAGTGACGGGTAACAAAATGCTTGTGCAAATAACAGCACTTGTCGTTATACCAGGAGCACTTCAATTCGTTGTTATTTGTGAGATCTCGACGACGACAAATCAGCTGGCATTTCACCGCGCACTTTTATTGTTCCTGATATAATGCTGCTGAGAATGGCGTCGAGGCATCCATTGAGTAAACGCACGAGGGTCGCATCGTTTACTGAAGTGACTCGTACATTTATGCCATCGTAAGTATACGCACCGTTGAATGAACGTCTATATGACTTGGCAATGCCTACATTCATATATACGTTAAGTACACACTTGAGGCAAAAAAAGTACGACCCGTGCATAAGCTCACACCGAATTATACATATACGAAAATATAAATTGTCCTATTGATTTAAATGTGAATGCGGTTTCTTTTTTTTTTTTCGTTCTCCAATTGATGGAATCCGGTTTCTATAAAAAATTTGAGAACAATTAGACAGAGAAACAGGAAGAAGTTGATTATTTCAATATTACATTTATTTTAATTCAACTCACGATTTCGAACTCGACATTAAATCAATACAGCTTCATTAAAATATCAACGAAAAAAGAAATATTAAAAAAAGAGAGAAAAAGAAAGCGCGAGAGAGAAACTTTGTGAAAGCTCGGTTTTTGCATCTTTGAATGCGAGTCGCGTGAGATGCAGTTTGTAATAATATTTTTGCAGACTGACGAGCAATTTCTCATGCAAGCATATCGCGTCAATTTTAGAACAAGATCGTTTCACGCCACTTTTTTTACGCGAGTCTAGGGAAAAGTGAGTGTTCTTTCGACAAAACGAGTGCACCGCCCTGGAAGCTGCGTGTGCTTTCAACCGTTAATTTTATTGTTATAACGTACGCCGTGACTTACGGCTTGAAACAATCATGAGCGTTTGGATGAAAAAAAAAAACGCGCTTTGTTTAATTCAGCGAAGCGCGTGTTCAAAAAGTCCGCTCTGCAAACAAAAAAAACTCTCCGCGACGACGATTCTCGCGACGTCGCGGGAAGTCACACCGGTTCGTCACCAGGGGGAAAAAATAATCAAACCAAATTAGCGCACTGTTTACCGCGTAATTACTCCCGCGGAATTATAGAATTATGTTGATTCTCATACAAACTCATATTCAAGTATCCGAAATTCATCTAAAGAGCTTCGCCACAAAAGTGCGGGAAAAACGTTTTTGTTTTGTGAACGACAGAAACAATTCGTCTGTAAATTAGAACGAAGTCAATTAACTGGCAGCGAGTTTTTGACTTTTTGCATGTTTCGCTAGCTGCAACTCGACGCAGTTCGGCTGAATAATGAACATCGAGACCTTGCGCTCGTTTCCTTTTTTTCCTTCTTCCTTTCTTCGCCAAAAAGGGGAAAAAAACATTATAAGTGAAAAAACTTGCGAACAGAATGAATAATGAAAGTAATAAGAAAAACGAAACCAGTTACCTTCGCCGTTCGTGTTGTATCGTTTCCTTACATCGGAACAGCCGCGGTGCGTTCGCCGAGCTTACTCAGCATTACCACTCCAATTTTTTCCCCCCTGCGCAAAATTCAAGTGCTTTTGCATCGACTCACAAATTGAAATGTACTGCGATCTTTACAAGAAACGTATAACTATTGTAGTGAAATGGAGAACAACATTTGTCTCAATTTGAGTAATGAAAAATAACAACGAATCTCAAAATTATTTTTCATCCGTTGCTGTATTACTCTTGATAACTTGGCCGTTTAGACAAAAACGTCTCACGCGTGATTGAAAATTGAGAATAATAAAAGGTGGAAAAATGTGGTTTAATATTTCGGTCTGGTTTCACCTACTTAGAATATATCGATAACAAAAAGGTTGCCTCTAGACTCTTGATCATTTGTCACGTGGAATATCCGTGCTCGCGGCTTACCACCGCCTTAATCTAATTTCCGCGAGTTATTCGAGAACGAGAGGGTGATCCCGCAGTCGGTACAAACGCGCCGGGCATACATATCCAGACAATGCTAACGGCCTTTATCCCTCCCTATATATTGGCTTCCAATTTGAATTACGATGAAAATTATGCGCTGTGAATAAGTTAAAAAGACTTAAACTTTTGCGGATACGGAATTTGTAGTAAAAGTTCACGCACTGCTATACAGCCAACAGGCCGTGAAACTAGTTTTCCAATTAGAACGGCTTTGTTCAGACGTGCTGCAATTAAAGGTCGAACGTTAACACGGAGAAATAAATAGATATTCGTTTGTGCAACGCATTATTGGTTTTATATTTTTCAACGCCAACGAAATGAATCGTTATTTTTTGATAATTATACAAGGTAAATTGCGAAATTTGTTGTAATGTATGAGAACAGAAGAAGAAGTCCAAAAAAGATGTAATGAATTACCAATTAAAGGTCGTTGCAACTGCAAGATAAAGTTTGAAAAATGTTGATCGACCAATTACGAAAGTTTTCTCAATTCGTTTATTTAATTCATCCAGTGACAAATTTTGTCGACGTCTGTGAAATAAAAATTTGAATTTCAAAAAGAGGATAAAATTTTTACCGAGAATTTGTATCTTTTATCTCTTTAAGCCGATATGCATGATTCTCGAATGGCCAATTCGAGGCGTTGAATATATTAGAGCTCAGTGCATCGATGTGCATAAATTCAATATTGGCGAAACTTCATTGAAACCACGACCCTCTATGAGAAAATACAAAGGCTACAGAAAAGGTCGGCAAGTGGAGTAAAGTAGCTGTGTGACGACACGGGCCGTTAAGATAGTAGATAGTTTTTAACTTCGTTGGAGATCGTGCACACACTCGCGCCATCTAGGACAGGAATACAGTAACAGGTTTAATTCTGTTCTACCGACGTTACGGGCATACACATTGGGTATGTATTAAAAAGTAGCAATAATACTTGCGGCTGATCCTACTTTTTGTTTTTCTCTAATAAAATTGAATTATTAAAATATTGAATATCAACGAAATTTAATCTTACAAAATTCATAGAAAAATAGAAATATTTTTATTAGTATTAGTAAAGTAAACGTCATTTTATTTTTATGGTGTAGACTTTTTTACACGTTCAAACGAACATTTTTTACTGCGTCAAGTAATAGTTTGTAAAATTCCGTAGCATCGTTTTTACGTTGAAGTCAATGTAATTTGACGCACTTTTTTTTCAGAGCACCAGCGACTTGTATATTACAGCGGCCCATAAAATTGAATTGGCCAATCTGTTCGGGTGTCACACTGTGGTTTGTTAGAAGAAACTTTTTAGAATGAAAAATTTACCAACATTTTAAATTTTGTACCATTGAAAATACAAATGATTAGCAATTGATACTTCGAACAAAATGGCATATTTTTTAACCTCCAAAAGTTATAACTTATTGGATTGGATGACAATTACAAACGACGGTATACTTATCATTTGTTCAATATGATTTTGAAACAGGCGATAAAGTTGTGCAACAAATTTCGCTATTTTTACGAATTTACAAAGTTTTGTCGCTGAGATTTGTTTTCTGATTATGAGACCGTTGGCATTCAAGCCATAATGGTAACTAGGCTCGAGGGTTGCGCTATGTGTTTCTGCAAAAGTTTTGCATAGGCATTATTACCAGGGCATTTCGTTCAAGAAAAACTTATTTCGCTATAGTAGCTGGAGTGGCGTCGATGTGCACGGCACGGAAATATTCGAAATAACTTGGCAAACATCTCCCCCAAATGAGACGTTGTGCGCAAAGTTTGTAGATCGCTTCCAAGCGTACTCGTATAACTTTAAGGACCAAAATATTGCAAAAGAAATACCAGGGCATGGTCCACTTTGTAATCTCCCAAGCCTGACCCTATAACTCATTCAATTATTAACATTGTTTTTTCAATTCATTCTCCGTTACCTCCTTTCAGTCAAATATTTCCAAATGAAAACAAACAAACTTTTCATAACACGACACAATCAAATTTATTCACCTTTGAAACTCAAACTATTTCCTGCTTATGATTTCTCGAATTATGGAAAATATTTCAATCACAAAACCGGCTGTTATTAATCACAAATCAAACATTTTGGCGATGATCACAATAGAAACATGATAAATATTCTATTAGTGTGAATCCAAATTGCTCACGCATGAATAATTTTAACCTCCTGAAAAGTAGATAGTGATACAATTTCGTTAACATGATCGTCAACTACATACGGAGAGAATTGGTTTGAAATCATAACCATTTTCAGTACGTTATTACAATGCGCCCGTATGTTTATTATCATAAAGTTCTAATTAGCAAACAATCATCGGAACACTTTATGTGAATGTCAATTTCCATAAATTATGCTGAGCCTTGATTTATAATTAAATATAAAAAAAAACAATTGAACATATTTGTAGAAGTTAAAAAAAATTTATTAGGCCGGAGACAACTCTGTTCAATTGATTATTAACACGTGATCACAATCAATGGACCTTGACAATTATTTAATTATAACACGCTCGTATACACTGTTTTGATTTATCATTTAATCAGGACTAATGAATGCTTAGCAGCATCAATTTTGCAAAACGAAATCTCCCCACATCCCAAGCAGTCTAATTTTTTTCCAAGCAGACTTTTTTTAATTCATGATTAATCATCATGGCCCAATTTACGAAGATAAAAAAACAGCTAAACTCGTGAACAATTCAAAGCCAATGATAAATTGAACTTGGAAAAAAAAAAAAAACTTTTCCTCCGCGTGAGATCACGGTCTGTCTCAAGGTGTTAGTTTAAGCCTGTTATTTTTTTCCATAACCGCCGGACGAAAAGAATGACTAAACCTAAGTCAGAGAGAGGGGGCGAGACAAAAGACGGGGGCGTACGTAGGAAAACGAAACTTCGGAGCAAAGAATAGCAGTACATCTTTGATCCTCACTTCGTGAGGAGCATTCGATAAGCGGTTTTTTCACTCAGTTCTTGCAAACAGGTTAGTTAGCGAGGAGTCACTGCCAGCACGTTGCACTTTTCAGTCACAACGTCTCTAAACATAGCAAAAAGATTAGATAATGGAGAGTCGAATTTATTTCTGATCACTCGCTTGAACCCCATCAATCACATCATCAATCATAAGACAATTCTCCATCGCATCGATTTGACTCACATTTGCAGTTGAGATTTAATATTGATCGCGCATAAATTACGTTGCACTTTCTTATTGAAATTGCAATCACATCTCCCTGACCATTTCTCGCTCTATTTTTTTGCCTCCGACAAAGTAGACCTCAATATGTCAGTTGCATCGTGCACAACAGTATTAAAACAATTTGATAATCATATATTCATAATCACACGTCAAAAACATAAATACGATTCCGCCCCGGATCGTGCTAAATTTTTTTACATCAATTATCCATTATTCCGAATCTGAAATGCACTTTTCAGTTCGACCCGACAGCCCGCAACATCCATTTTTAGTGAAATCGAAGTTGAATCAGTCATGAACTATAGTAGATCACGAGTTATAGACAGCTCTAATAAAAGATACGCAATTATTCGGATCGAGAGCAACCCAAATTGTTATTATTACGTAAAGTCAAGATTGGCGCGATGTTTATACATCCGCAACGAGTTTACGGTCGAGGGAACAGCCAATCGAATCGCGTGACTTGTAATGTCGTCCGTATACCTTTCGCCGGTTCAAATCGATTGCCAAAAAGGTAAGAATCAAGCAGCTTCCCACACGCGAGAGTGACCGTCTGCACTTGGTGCGTTTTCAGTCTTGACCATAACGGTCTTGGGACCGTTTACATCACGTGACACTGACTCACCGTCTCTCGATGGGACTCAAGTCGCGGTCAGTTTTATAATTAATTATAAATCTTGAAAAAATATATAATTATGCCCCGGCACTGCTAGTTCTCTAACTTTCAAGTCGTAAACATATTTTTCATCTTTAAAATTTTTGCAGGGACTGCTAGGATTCCAGGACGGTTGAAAAAGTTTTTGATCTAAATTAAACTTGTTCTCCGACGAATATTTCTCTCGGCTAAAATTGAGATGTCAACAAAACTACCTCGACCACGAACTTGCTCGCGACTCATTTAACGATAAAGTATAGAATTTTATCGAATTTAACCAAAGCCCAATTTATTCATCGTAAACTAGATTGAAGAAATTTTTTTTTCTCCTGTTTTCATTTCATTTGCAAACTTTGTAAATTATAAAATTTTTGTAAACGTACAATTTTTACTTGGAAGCGAAATTAAATTCCATCGAAGAGAAGAAAAAACTTGTAATTACTATTATAAAGAAGTGAAATAAGTGCATGACATGCACTACTAACTGCCTCAACTTCATATTTTATCATTGTTTACATTATGCATTACCAGAATAACATTTATTGGCTGCAACGTTTTTCATATTCAGTCAAACGTCTGGTGAAAAAAAATGTCACGATTACACGCGCATTTGTGCTTGTATGTTGTGATGCTGGTGCACGTGTGCGCGACGCAGTCGTTTTACCGGTTCTCCAAAAACGGACAGAGAACGGAAGTATGACTTTCCTTTGGCGCTGAGAACATTTGTTATTGAAACAAACTTGCCTGTGATCTCAAGAGCAATAGCAAAAAAATAACTGTCATCAAGTTTGATTAGTCAGTAATTTTATAACCAATTAAGTAATCAGAGTAATCAGATCATTATTTTTTATGAAAACTGAACTTTAATTGTTTGTAAGACTCGACAAGCTGGTTGCATTAAAGAAACTTGATCGGATGAGTGTGTGAAAAAAAAAGTAAAAACTAAAATGATTAATGATCACTTCAGATTTCAGAGTCAGATCGCTCTGGATAGCGCACAGAGTGCAGTTCGTTGGAAACGTTATAGCTTTAATCTATGCGCTTTCCTAGTGAGACGTTTGAATAAAATTTTTTTTGATCCCAGTAATTGCGTTAAGAAATTTATAGGCAATGTCAAATCCATGTTTCGTAAAATGAAATATTGCGAAACAGAATTATGCACACAAGAGCAATCAGTCGTGCTTATTTTTCATATTATGAAAAACCGCGAAAAAAAACAACGTTGAAAATTAAAAGTTGTAGAGTTTTGTTTTTTCTAAAAAATGTTATAAAATTTTTCACTGTTTTCACATGATCATGTCAACCGCTTGTCCAGTAAAAACAAAGAGTTACTAACAACAATAAACAATGAGAAAAAAAACCAAAAAAAGAGATATATATATATATTATATAATACAAAATCGCGTTGAATATTGAGGACATTTGTTAATTTGAGACTTGACGCATTTCAACGGACTTGGGGGGTCATTCGTTTTAAAACAGAGAACATGGGTAATAATTTTAATTAAATTTCGCCTCTCGCTAATAAAGGAAAGTTATTGCAGCGTTTCAAATTTGCATGAAACGCTAAAACGTTGAGCTCGACAATGCAGAAACGAAAGTAACATGTTAATTTAAATAAACGAATTAAAAATATACTTTCCTTTAATTCCAGGTTCTAAAAGCCGATTAAATCATTTGATAACATCGGACTGGATGGTGAAATATGGCATCACCACAGGCGACTTCTCGTCTAGAATTAATACACGTGAGTGTACAAACCATGTTTCAACTTTTTTCGCTCTTGTCGCAGCACACTTAAGGTTAATTAGTCAAAAAAAAAGACATCTCGCTTACTGTTTTTGTTTTTCGCACGAAATGAAGTTTCATTTCGAACAAACTTCTTTTATCTTTCGTAAAATAACATTTAACCAAATTAAAGTATTTCTAGATAAGTATCATCTTATAAAAAAAAATTCTTTCTCTCTCTCTTGATAATAAATTTTTTTTTTTTATTTGCAAATATTATTTTAACTGTAAGCATTAAAATGATTTTTGTAATGAAATGTTGCAAAAACATTTTTTTATATCAAAACTTGTAACTTTTTCTTGATTGACCTATACAGATTTGTTATAGATCCTGGAAAAAGGATTTGCGCCATGTTTATTAATGTTAAAACGTTTCGTGCAGAATCACGTGTGCAGTAAACGGAGAGACGGGTTTATGGAGAAAGCTCTCCTCGTAGGTGGTAGTTGCTCTTTTTTGAATTTCTGTTTGTTGCAATGCGTTTCCTCCTCTTCGGTCACAGTAACTTCGCGATCTGTGTCGGTCGTGATCGCAGTCAGTTTGTTCGCCACGTTTGCAAAGCTCCGATCTTGTGCCCTACTTGATAGCGACTACCAAAGTTTGGCAATCTGTGCGCTGAGGATTCGCAACTGCTGTCGCAGGTACTCTAGTTTCTAAGAGCCAAAATCCTCGCCTACGACCGCAGACTTGCCTCGAATTTGCCAAACGTACATTCATCCGATCGGATTATTGCAATTCCTCTGACTGCAAATTCATTGACAAAACTGTTTTTATTTTATCCAACCAAACAAAAAACCAAAAAAAAAGACACGATTTGTTTGCAATTGCATTCATCTAAAAAACCAAGTTGTCTTACAAGACTCGTTGAAGTATCTCGTTTCATAAATAATGAAATTGTAAAGAAGGGAAATTGTGCATTATTGATATTAAGAAAGTTTGTTTTTACTTCCGAGCAGCCGGTTCAAATTCTGGCAAAAAAAAACTTTTCCTTACACCTCTTAAGCTTGTGAAATATGAGATATTTGAGACAAAAAGGGAAATAATTTGTTTTAGATTGTTTCACTCGTTTCACTTTGTTGTGTTATTTTATATTCCGCGAAACAATGGATGATAATTCAGTTTCATGAAAGGACCCATTTCAAACAGACGAAACGTTACTGTCTCAGCTGGAGGGATTGGTTTTAAAAATTGATGAGGACTAACTTTTGCTCGCTGAACTAATTTTTGACCGCTTCAAATAAGAATAGTTAATGAAGCGACGATAAATCGAAACAGACAACGGAAACGCTTGGCCTACCAACCGAGACCTTCCTCAGGAATCGGTAACCGCGAAATGTCCTGACGTCATTTCCTTTGCGTTTCTCTTGTCTTGCTCGTGTCTCAGATAATTCGACGTGCTAAAAGAAGATCTTGATCTTGCAAGTGAATAAAAAATTATAACGTAATAAATAAAATCTAGGGGAAAAAATATTTCAAAAAATAGCTACAAAAAACATACCACACTTTTGACAGTTTATAAATAAAAAATTAAATTAATTCTTTGTTTGAAAAAAAAATAAATAAATAAAAGATTTTCTAGAATTTAAATTAATTGAAATTTTCCTTAGAGTGTGAACAGTTTAAAAGTAAAGATCTAATACAAATCAGAGTATTGACAGAATTGACGTGGGCGCCAAACAATTTTCGTTATCCGTAACACCCACACGTGATAAGTCGTGATGGTCGAGCGTGGATTTAAATGTCGGGCTCATTTGAAACTGTATAACCTTATATAAATTACCACTTAGTCATCGGGACGAAAAAAAAAATGTAGACAAACAAATTTGAGCGAGACAAATATTGCGTTACTGAATGGATCCAAAAAATAAATGAATCATCGACGGATGCAAATTGGTTGGTCGTGCAAGCGCGGTTCTTTCGTTTTGATTATCATATTATTATCCAAGGCTAAATTGAGCGGAGTTATACCGAACTCAATGTAATCAATTACCATCGTACAATAATATTATCCCCCGAGTTTAAACTGCGAATTCGTATGCACTAGGCACGGAACATTGATTGTTACACGAAAGATCGATTCAATTCGCCATAACGACGTTCTATTTAACGCTATCCGCAGTATTGCACACTCGTAGTATTACACGCATTATCATCGGCTTTGCCATCACGCGATGCAACCCGTTCAAATTAAATGAATTAATTTCGCATAATTCGTCCTGGGGCCGAAACTTATATAACACGCGTCATTTCAATCGGATCCTCCGTCACACGCCGAATCGCCAAATCCTCTTGAATGGGAAGCCCTTATCCACATTTTTGATACGCGAGAGCTATGTCGATTGTTATTTTATTACTTTCCAAACTGCTTTGATCTGGCACGCAAATAATTTTCACTTTAATTACTTTTCTTTACTGAAGTTTCCACCGCAAGATACGATGAATGCTCATAAAAGATAAAAAATTACCTCGCGATCCCTTTCAGAACTTTTTTTTTCTCGTTGTCATATTTGTGATGATAATTGATTGAAAAGCCCAGGGGTGCGGAATTCGACCTGATACTTAGAAGCATTAATAGACAGCTCGCGCGAACAAGACAAAATTAATTAAAATACATCGACAGTTTTGTCAATTACCTCAAACGAGTAATCAGCTGTTGTTTCTGCTTGGATGAACAAGAGTGTGTCATGTCTCAGGGAATAGATTCGACTTGTTCTAAGCAGCTTAGACGTGTCCAATGTTAATAGACTGTTGAATGATTATTTATCATCGAATTTATACGGCGGTTGGTTTATAAATAAATTTGAATGTCAATTTATTCAAATAGTTTGAACCTGCAGTGACATTTTAAAATCACATTTTATCGTTTCAATTTAACATTTGAATTCAACATGTAAACCCGAGTTTGCCCTTTTTTAATAAGAAAAAAGAGGCAAGCTAAATTTGAATTTGAAAATTTTTAAAGCAAAAGTCCTCTAATTTACTATTTTATTTCCAAGCCAAATTTATCGCGACTCTGCGAAAATTATAACCAACGCAAATGTGATGTAATTTATCAAATTTAGTGAACAATATATAATCGTTAATTTCACCACACAGCACAATGACTAACATTGCGATATCGCGCGACTATCACAATTACCGAAATGCTTACAAACGCAGATATAAATTATATAACACGAAAGATTAAGGAGCATTCGGGGCGAAGATGAAAACGGAGCAAAACAAAATTTTCATTTGCAAAATTTACATGTACATTCAGCGACTTGGGTTTTATCACCCCAAAACTCGTGTAAACCGCAAAGCAAACAAACGATTGTTCAAACCCAGCAGAAATTGTTCGAACGACCAGAATTTCACCGATAATGAAAATTATATGCCGCAGCGGTCTTTTGTTTTTGTTCAAAACCGAAATGAAATTCTTTTTTTTTAGGTCGATGACGAGCCCGATCGATGGAGTAAACATTTTGCATAATGGACGATCGAACGATTTGAATCTTGGTAACAATTAGTTGGCAAACCTGTAAGGAGGTTTACAACAGTGATGAGCAAAGCTAATATAGTTGCCGCGCGCAAGCGTATCGATCAAAAGAGTACGCGACATTTGGAATCGGTATATACAGTTGCGATGGCAACTGCTATGGAAGCTTTTATGGCCTAGGCGGTTTGTGCAGGAGCGGCACAAAGAACAGACATCAGTATCGTGTCGAACGCGGCTTTTAGTGAGACGTGTCTGAAAGCCCCCAAAGGCGGCTCGTAATTTTCACGCGGAAATGCGACACTGGGCCATAGGGCGCAATAACGTACAGTCAGCGTGCTTATTAACGCCGCACAAACTCGTTCATCACCTGCGGCCGTCACTCAATCTTCGTTATACCCCAGCGTCTCCTATGTTGACAAGTCGCTGTGACTCGAATTAATGCATAAACACCAGCGGTTTCTGTTTAGTTTACTCCGTCGCACAGATTCAACGCCATAACTTCCTGCTCGATATTTTTAATGATGCGAGTCATCCTGCCTATCAGTTGTTTTACTTACAGTCACCGATCGTTCATCGTTCGGTTCATGCCCGTTTTACAAATTTTACACTGATGACACATGCTCAACTCTTGTTATAGGAGTAAGATTTGGAAAGTTCATTCAATCATTAATTTGAATTGCACAAAAGTTTTTGCACGCGATTTTATTAACGCTTCCACGGTTCGTTGAACCTATTTTTTGATTTTATCGAATTTTCGTTTTTAAAAATGTTCAAATTTAATAGAACTTTGGAAAAATAAAATTTTAAAACTCATAAAAATAAATGCCTGAATTAACGCTTTTTGTCTTGTCTCTTTTTTGTCGCGTAAAAAATTCAAACAATTCATTTTAGCAATGAAACCATGCAAAATGTTTTGGGTCAAATATTCATTTTTATGAGTGGAAAATGCTTTCAAACAATCAACTTTGGAAAAAGTTAAGTTTAGAACAGCAACGGAAAGATTTGTCAAATCGAAAATTTTATTTTACACAAGTTTAAAGACATTCGTTTAAATAAAAGCGTTTTTTATGAGCTCGTAAAAATGGATATCTCGAGTTTTATTTGCAATACTTTTGTAATGATAGAAGAACATTCAACTCTAGTCTATATATATATATATATATATATATAAC